>PVIJ01002751.1:0-151765 GCA_004024925.1 Scalopus aquaticus | reverse complement strand
AAAAAAAAAAAAAAAAAGAAAGGCAGCTCCCCGTCTGGGAGAAAGCTTCCCCAGGACATCTGAGCTGCTGGCTGAGGCTGCCCCTTCCTGACAGGGCCTGACCCCCGCCTGCTTGGCCCTGCTGGCTACGCAGAGTGGCCAGGGAGCGAGCCCGGGGCCCCAGCAGGAAGGGCCGCTGCCTGCTCCTCCCTAGACCCGGCCTGTCCCGAGTGTGACAGAACCAGTGTCCCTGTAATTTAGGGAGACACGAAAGTCACAGTGTCCTAGAAGGAGCTTTAATGAAGGGCCTTCTCAGTGCCAGCCTGTGCTGGGCGCCGTCCATCTTGGGCCCATGGATGAGGAAGTGGCATGTTCCAAGGAGGAGGGACAGGAAGGTCCTGAGGAGGAAGTGCTAATCCCTGAGACTGAAAGGCAGAGAAGAGAGCATGTTGGGAAACTTTGCAGATGGGAGGTTGGAGGGAGGGAAGCAGCGCTGGAGGAAGGGAGCTGGCACGGGCAGCCCAGCCCTGCGGGCCCTGAGAGGGTGTGCTTGGGGCATTATTGAAGAGCAGTGGAAGGCTCTGGAAGATGTGCACAAGGTGGGGGTTTTAGAATGATCCTTGAGAGGGGAGGTGGGTTGGAGGGAGAGGGCTTGGTGGGAGACCTAGAGAAGTAGGCCCCCTGGGGTTCTCCTAGGAGATGCAGAGGAAGAACTGGGGCAGGGGGGCCCCGCTTTCTTAGTCCCTGGCTTGGGCAGTGGGAAGGATAAGGTGCCATTTAGTTACCTTTTCCTCATTTAAATACATGCAGGTGAGGGCCTCCCTGGTGGCGCAGCGGTTAAGCGCTGGGCTGTGGAGCTGTCGGCAGCACGCGATGCGAGTTCAACACCCAGCCAGGGAGAATCCCACATGGTGCGGCAGACCTCTCCTGCCTCGCCCACTGCTCCCCTCAGCAGTGTATTTCTGATCTGCCTGTTCTGCTCCCCACTTTGTCTCTGGTGAACCCTCTCACCGCCCCATGCCTCTGGCCTGTACCCCAGCTTGTATGTATAAATAAATAAATCTTTAAAAAAAAATAAATAAATACATGCAGGTGATTAAAAAGAAATCTCAGCCGTGAACAGCTGTTGTGTCGCGGTTGTGGGATTGGAGCCTCGAGTCTGGGTGGCAATCTGAAGGCCCCAACAGATGAGACCCCATCAGTGCTCAGGGAGAAGTGTCATCAAAAGACGGCCTCATGGGGGGCCGATGAGGGTGACACGTGCTGGCCGAGACCCCGCTGCTTCATTGCAATCCATGCAACAGGAGTCCCCAACTTCTGTTAGGAGAATTTCGGGAGCACAGACTTGCCCTGCTTTGCTGAACTTTCAAGATAAAGGCTGCGGTTGGGCCATCTTATCATCAACTGCGCCCAGAGATAGGGCAGTGCCCGGACCTGGGCTCAAGCCTCCTCTGTCCCCCGCCAGCCTCCACAGAAGAAAGAACCGTGGTTCCTATGAACTGCTTCTCAGGGCCTGGCACAAAATGTCAGCCCCCTATAAAAACCTCCAGTCCCTGCAGGGGTCCCCGGGGCCCACAGAGGTTCATCTGAGTGATGCTGTGGATCTCTCTGGAGAGATGTTCTTCCCAGATACAGCTCCCAGGTTGGAAGGGACGCCCCCCGGTAAAATCCCCAGAAGATCCTGTCCGTGGGAAGGATTGGCGGCCAGTGGCCTCCGTCCCCTCACTCCGTGGTCCTCCTGTCCTGCGCTGTTCTGTCCTTGACCCTCCAAGGCAGCGGCTCGGTCCCCGGCCCTGACCGTGCGTCTCCCTCCTCTGCCACAGCCAGTACATCAAGGCCTGCAAGGTGGGCAACATGGACCAGGCCCTGTCCCTGTGGTTCCTCCTGGGCTGGATCGGCGGAGACTCCTGCAACCTCATCGGTTCCTTCCTCGCTGACCAGCTGCCCCTGCAGGTGCGCCGGTGCCCGGGCGAGGGCGGGCTGCCGAGGACAGCGTGGCAGAGCCTGGGGGGCAGCCAGCGGGAGACACCCGGGCTCCAGAGCCCTGGCCCCTCCTTCCATCTCGGGAGGGCCCACACGAGAGAGCCGCTGCCCTGCCCGGCAGTGTGACAGCTGTCGCTGCCTCACTCCTGGACACGAGCACGTGGAACCCGCGGACCGCTGTGGTTCATGGGCCTGAGCTTTCAGGGTGGTGTGTGTTGGGGGCAGGAGGAGGACAGTCTCCCTGGGGAGCCCGGGGGCCGCTGGGCTGTGCAGAGCCGGGCATCGCAGTCAGGAGTCCAGTCTCCCCAGGCAGGCGTGACGGCCTCACTGCTCTTGCTTCAGGCCAGACCCTTCACCTGGCCCCTTGTGCCCGGGCCCGTGTTGCTCCCTCCACCTGCCCTGGTGGCACTTTGCCAGGCCTGGGCCTACCTGAGTTCTCCTCCTGCCCAGTGGGAGCTGTAACTGCTCCGCTGCAGAGGAGGAAACAGAAACAGAGGGGGCCGTGACTTGCACAGGGTCACCCAGCTGGGATGAGGCGGAGCCCTGAGTCCGCGTGGAGGTGGGGTCCCTGGCACCTGGGACCGCAGTCAGCACCCCGGGCCCCCGGCTTCTCTTGCAGACCTACACGGCGGTGTACTACGTCCTGGCCGACCTGCTCATGCTGTCGCTGTACTTCCATTACAAGTTCAAGAAGCGCCCCTCTGTCTGTGAGTGCGGAGGGCCTCTGCGTCGGGGGCTCTGGGGCAGCCGGCGGCGGGTGTGGAGGGGAGCTTGGGAGGAAGTGGGTTTACATGGCTGGCTGGTCACCGGAAGCTTGGGAGGCCTTATCTGAAGCCCGAGTCCCGATCGGCCAGGATAGGGACTTCAGATAGAGACTCGAGGGCCGTGAGCACACCCGGGCACTACCGCAGGCGTCCCCTGCTCCTCATGCGGCACGCACGCGGTGGCCTCAGGGTCAGCGCTGCGCCTGGGATGCCGGAGGGGCCGCAGCCAATGCCAGAGGGAGGGCTGCGCAAGACCTGGCCAGCTCCTTGCACGGGCGGGGGATTTCTCTCGTCACCTTTCTCCTGACCCCACTGCCCTTATCGTTTGACCTCTGAAGCCCCTGGAGAAGGGTACTGTTGTTAGACTATTCTGTAGATAAAAGCTCAGAGACATTAGGTCACTGGCTCAAGGTCACACAGCCACCGAGGGGCAAGGCCAGGACTCAAGCCCGTCTGCCGCCTCGGAGGCCCCTAACTTCCGCTTCCCTCCTGCCTCCTACCCAGTATCTACCCCCATCAACTCCGTGCTGCTGTTCCTCTTGGGGGTGATGTGTACCACCCCACTGCTGAGCGGTGCTGTTGCGGGCTCGGCGGCCGCCCCGAGAGAGGTCTTTCAGGGCCGGACCCTCCTGTCCGTGGAGGCGGGCGATAAGGTGAGGTGCCGGGGCCTCCGGCAGAGCAGGGTCGGAGCTCGCTCAGCCCGGGGTGGGAGGGGTCCTGCCTGCCCGCGGCCGCTCGGCCCTGAACAGCCCCTCTGCGCTCCCAGCCCTTCACCCGGCAGGAGATCATCGGCTTCGTCATCGGCTCCATCTCCAGCGTGCTGTACCTGCTGTCCCGGCTGCCCCAAATCCGCACCAATGTGAGCCGGCGGGGGGCGAGGGGGCGGCCCTGGCAGCTAGGCCCCGGGCTAGGGAGCAGCAGGGTGGGGGCGGCCTGGTCGGAAAGTCGGGGTGCACAGTCACCAGCGTGTTGGGGACGTGAGCCCATTTCGCCAAGCCTTAGTTTCTGCCTCTGGAAAATGGGCTTGATGCCTGCATTGAGGGGCGCTGTGACCTCTGTGTCTCAGGGAAACAGGAGGTGCGCTCAGAGGCCTGCCAGGAGAGGGGACGGTGGGGAAGCAGGATCGGGGGGCTTGCTGGGCACCAAGACTCAGCACAGGGCTGGCGAGCTGGGCGTCTCGGGCCAACAAGGTGCCGCACAAGTGCCTCCAGCAGACCTGGGTGGGCCTGGGGAGCTGCATCAGGGTCAGGCCTGGAGGGGGCTGGTCTGTGAGCCCCTGGTGCTCTGGGCGCCGGTGACAGGTTGCTCAGGGCGGACAGACACATCAGGCGGGCAGTGACGCTCCGGAGAGCCTGGTTTGAGGGCCGTGACTCCACCCTCACCCCTCCAGTTCCTGCGGAAGTCGACCCAGGGGATTTCCTACTCACTGTTTGCGCTGGTGATGCTGGGAAACACGCTGTACGGGCTGAGTGTGCTGTTCAAGAACCCCGAGGAGGGCCAGAGCGAGGGCAGCTACCTGCTGCACCACCTGCCCTGGCTCGTGGGCAGCCTGGGCGTGCTGCTGCTGGACACGATCGTATCCTTCTGGGCGTGCGGGCAGGGTGGGGGGGTGGGCTGGGCACAGCAGCCTCTGCCTGCAACAGTATCAGCTCCTATCCCCCCACCCACCCACCCACTTACCCATCCATCCACCCACCCACCCACCTACCCACCCATCCATCCATGAGTCAGACCCCTGTGGGCTGAGTGCCCCGGGGCACTGCATCTGATACTGAGCAAGAACAGAACAGCTCCTGGTTAGGGGAGCTGGTAGCCCACTGGGGAGACAGTCAGGACACACGTTTATCAAGTAGTTCTGCTGCACAGCAGAACTGTGCCCTGCGGGAGAAGAGGCAAAGGCAAGGGGGGAGTGTTCCAGGTGCAGCTTGTGCAAAGGCCCTGAGGAATAGGCGTGAACAGCCCATTCAGACCAAGGCAATGAAAGTTGGAACATGGAGACACACGTGAGAGTGTCAGAAAACCTTGGGGTTCAATTCTGCCTTCACCCCCTCCTAGCTGTGTGACAAACTGTTTCCCTCTCTGTGCTCCCATATCGTCATCTGCATGTGGGGTTAATGGCTCTGTCTCACCAGCATGACGGGGCGATTGTCTAAGTTAAGGGGTGTGGAAACACTCCGCGCACGGCCCCCACACAGCGAACCCTGTCAGCATTTGCTGAGGGACTGAGCAGGACCCGACTGGGGCCTCGCTTGGGCCAGGGTAGCGTGGCCTCTCAACATTTGCTGGGTTCCGCTGGGGCCAGTGAGAGAGAGAAGTTGAAGCTCTAGTGCCCCCAAGTGGCCCCGGCCAGGATGCTTTAGGCTGGGAGAAAGGCTCAATCCTGGGCCCAGCCTGGGCTTGGAAGGTGCTGGAGTGTGGCTGAGGGCCGAGGAGCAGGGAGGCCTTCCGAGTGGGCGGTGCGGCTACAGCAGAGGTCTCTGCTGACCCCTCTGCCCGCCAGAGGGGCGGAGAGGCTGCGGCGAGGGAGCAGCCCCCAGCACCAGGTCCAGCCCAACCCTTGCTCTGCTTGGCCTTGACTTTGGCCCACCAGATCTCCATCCAGTTCCTGGTGTACAGGAATGCCGCCACCTCCTCGGAGCGCCAGCCCCTGCTCCCCAGCTGACCGGGACCAGGCGGAGCCCAGAATGACGCGACCTCCAGCGACACCCAGGAATGGAGAGAGGTGTGGGCAGTCAAGGTGCTGCTGGCCCTGGCCTGGGCCACGCTGAGAGCCGGGCCAGCCTGGAACTCCAGGCCTGGCTGCCTCCCCCAGCCCCTAAAAGCCCTGAACTGACTGCCAGGGGCCAGTGCGCCCAGGGACCAGCACGACCACCCTGGGGCCGACTCCCGGGGTCTGAGGCACTTCCCAGGGCGCTCAGGGAGGGGCGGCGGCAGGGGCCTCCGTCTCTCAACTGTGTGGCTGCCCCCAGCTCACCTACCTCATCCGCCTGCTCACCCGGGAGGGGCACAGCTGCAGCCTGCGCCCAGACACCCCAGTAAACGTATCTCCCTCGAGGCCTGTTCTGTTGCTCCTTCCCCAGCACGCTGGGCATCGGGCTGCCCCGGGCACAGCGGTAGTTGGGGATCAGGGCCCCGCCTTCCAGCTCCCAGGTGGGGCCCTATAGGGTCAGGATGTGGAGAGGAGAGCAGTTGGGGGCCAAGTCTGCTGGCCACCCCCAGCCCAGCCTTCCGGGGCCTCAGGTGTCTTCACTGTGACAGGCCCCACACTTGGTGACAGCGAGAATGACACTCCGGCAGGTCCCTGCCCCTCAGCATGCAGCGGGGAGGAGTTAAGGTTCCGATCTGGGTTCGGTAGCTGAGTTTCTCTGGGGCTCAGTTACCTCATCTGTGAAATGGGCACCACTTCATATGCCCTTGTAAGAGGGTGTGAGTACAGAGTTTAGCCCCAAAGTCTGGCCTGACTTTTTAAAAATAAAGATCATTCATCATTGGAGGCGACAGATATGCAGATCCCCTTGGAGATGCAGGAGGCCTTCCTGGAGGTGACGGTGTGAAGAGCAGGAGAAATCCAGGGAGGGGGATGTTTCAGGCAAGAGAAGAGGCGGGCAGACCGCTGCCTTAGCTCTGGTTCCTAGGCCCCAGGCTTGGCTCGTCCCCATCCCCATTCTGTGTCTATTTCCTGCTGCCCCCACGGGTGCCCGAGGACAGGCCAGCTCCCTTCTGTGTTCCTCTCATCCCAGCCCCACACAGCCCACCCCAGTCTCCCGGGACCCAGAGCCATCTGGGTGGCCTGGTTGGGGTAGATAAGCCGCACTTCTGAGTCTTTCTTCTAGAATCTTCCTTTTCTGGCCCCAGAGAAAGGATCCTGGCAGCAGGGCCATAGCCTTCACCGAGAGGGGGTGCCACAGCCCAGTTAGGAGTCACAAATGTTTGCCGGGCACAGCAGAGCTGGGATGGGTGAGCCGGCTCTGCTCCCTGCTCTCATGGGGGGAAACGGTTGCCAGGCCCTGGTGGCAAGAGCTGGATGGTCCGAAATACCATAGAAACGAGACCAGCCCTGGGAGGCTCAGCTTGGGAGGGCTTCGTGGAGGCAGGGCCGTGGAGCCAGCTCTGAAGGTTCAGGTGCCCTTTGCCAGCCAGATGTCTGCCAGCCAGGATGCAGTATGGAGGTGGGGCTCCATGCTGTGACCTGAGGCTAGCTGGTGCCCTCCCTGCCTGATGAGCTGGTATGGCTGCATGAAGCCCAAACACAGACCTCAACTACAGCTGGGGGGCAGAGGTGACGTCTTAGCCCTTGGTGGGGAAGCCCCGTCGTTGGGGGTGACCTACTTCTGTCCTCCTGGGAACCCCCCAGGGTGATGGGTAATAGCGGCTGCTTTCGGGCACTGCCCAGTTGGCTGAGCGCTGTGGTTCCTCCCTACTCAGGAGGCCCCAGGCTGATGGGAGAGGCTGCTGAACCCCTGGGGAGCACCCTGTCTGATGGAGGTGGTAGTTATGGCGGTTAAATGAGACTCGCGCCAACCCCCGACGTGGTCATAAATAACGGCTTTGACACTGACACCGAGACCCCCCGGCTCCTCCTGAGCGTGGAAGGGCTGCTCTGGTGGGGGGGGAGGGGCTCTGACAGCCGTTTGCAGGGTGGGGTCCCTGAGGGGCAGGTCCCTGGGTGCATTTCCTTTCTCCCAGCCACGATGCCTGCTCTTTGCTGCGGGCAAGGGGTGGTGGGGTCCTCCTCTCTAGGAGTGACCTGAAGGGGTGAGGCAGCCTGGATCCCTCCTGGCCTGGGAGAACACAGCAAGGCTCTGCACTTCGGCTTCAGGCCCAGACTCAGCAGAGAAGTGGCGCCACGCTGGCTCTGGGATCCCGCCTGGGGAAGCTGGCGGGGGCTGGAGGCGGCCCTGGGGCCCTTAAACCAGTCATCCCCAAGTTGTCTACTTGGCAGGTGCTGTTTTAACTATTGAGAGAGACATTATGTAAGAAAATGCCCGGCTGGCAGGCGGTGGTCTTCGCCACCGCGGCCCCGTCCCCAGCGCTAGCCCGGGTTCTCGGCTAGCGAACGCCAACCAAGCTTTAGAAGCCACTGCTCAGACAACATGGCCCTCATTCCCGAGGCCGCTCTTTACAGCCCTCTCCCCCTGCACTGGGCTTTCGTGGCGGCCTACAGGTGGGCCCTCAGGGCCCTTGGGTGACAGCCAGGTGCCCTGACCATCTGCAGTGTCCCAGCACTAACCTGATCAGGTTAGTATTAGCGCTGGGGGACGAGGGGTACCTTTTGCTGGGGATTAATTCAAACGTTAACCACTGATCAGTCCCAGCCCTGGGAGAGCCCCGAGGCAGCTCCACTCCAGCTCCTGTAACTGCTCAATAAAGGCCACTGTTACTGACAACCCTGGCACTGTTTGTCCCCACCTTCCCCAGCCACCAGAGCGAGGGCAGCTACCTGCTGTACCACCTGCCCTGGCTCGTGGGCAGCCTGGGCGCGTGGGTGGGACACAGCAGCCTCTGCCTGCAACAGTATCAGCTCCTATCCCCCCCCCCCCACCCGACCCATCCACTCACCCAGCCATCCACCCACCCACACACCCATGTGTCCACCCCCTCCATCCGCCCACCTACCTACCCATCCATCCATGAGTCAAACCCCTGTGGGTTGAGTGCCCCGGGGCACTGCATCTGGTACTGGCCGTGTTCTGCACCCAGGACACAGTGGGCTCACGGTTACTGTGAATGATACAGATGTGGAAGAAACAAGCACAGAACTACAGAATCTGTACACTTTAAATGGGTGACTTGTAGGTGAATTATAGCTCAATAGGCTTTGTGAAGTAACAGATAAACCATTATTAAATTTGAATGAGAAATTGCAGGTAATGAATATATCTTGCAACACTAACTATAACACTATAATTAACTAGTCATTACAAAGGCATCTAGTCAGTCATTAGGGTAAGCTGAAGGCCCAGGGTTCACGGGGATGTGGTGGTGACGCTTTCCTCCCTGGATAGGTCAGAATCTAAGCAGTCTATGTATCCTATTGAGCAGAACGTATTTTAAAAGGCAAAATTCAAATAAAACCTTAAATAATTGTAGCCCAGGGCCTCCTTGGTGGTGCAACGGGTTAAGCACAGCACTATGAAGCTGTCCAGAGCCACTGCAGCACAAGTTCGATCCCTGGCCAGGGTGTTTCCCACATGGCGCAGCAGGCCTCTCCTGCCTCACCCCGCCCGCTGCTCCCCTCAGCAGTGTACTTCAGTAGAACTGCCTGTTCTGCTCCCCACTCTGTCTCTAGTGAATCCTCTTACACCCCACACCTCTGGCCTACACCCAGCTTAGCTTGTATGCATAAATATTAAAAAAAATACATTGTAGCCCAAATATACTTCAGATACTTAATTTCTCTAAATTATCGGTCTACGTAAAACACTTATATTCTGAACTTCATTTTTTAAAAAAGCTAACTGAATAATCAGAAGCGATACTATTATACCAACTTTTGCGAAACGAGAAAAAATACCACCTAGTTCTAAAGAAATTGATCATTTACTTCCCAACAGGCAGAAAAGTGAATGGCAAAACCAGTAACAGAGGTCCCACAACATTTGTAGTGAAGCTAGTAAGGTTTTCTTTTTTAAACTGAAGTATAGTTGGCACCTAACGTGCTCAGTTCAGGTGTGTCACGACGACCAGACATAGTGATCAGGTATTCCCAAGTGTGGCAATAATGACCAACACATGTCCAGTAGGGCCTTTGCTTCTTTTGGTGCCGACACCTTTTAAGATTTATTCTTAGCAACTTCCCAATATGCCAGAGCCGGGGTCCCTCGTACACCACACCCAAACTGGGTTTGGGCCTTCTGACCTTTCCCACCCCACCCTCTGGCAACCACCACCCTGCGCCCACCTACTGACAGATGAGCCTGGTTGTGGCCGGGACCTGGGAGTCAGGGGCTGGGGTCAAGAATCCAGGCCTGTGCCAGCCAGGCCCCAGAGCCGACGCTTCCGCTCCTCCCTGGAGGCAGCTTGGGGAGCACGGGCTCTGCAGCTGTGAGGTGCTGGGCGCGACCCACCCCCGAGGGCTGTGGTGAAGATGGAGGCAGCTGCACCCAGCAGGCGTCGGGGGAGCAGAGCTGGGAGCAGGGTGGGCGGCCCGGGGAGCAGCCGCCTGCCAGCTTACCGGGTGTGACTCAACGTGTCCGCAGCTCTTCGTGGAGATGGGGGGGCACCCAGAGAAGCAGCCCCCAGGCTCTGCAGGGCCCCTCTTCTCCTCACTCAGGTGCGGGCCCCACCCTCCTCGGCCTGGGTCAGCCCTCGAGGTCACGGCCGAGGCCGCACGTGCCCGGAAGCGAGACAGGCGAGAAGAACACAAGGCCACTGCTAACTGTCCCAGTTTTTTATTTTTTTGTTTTTTTTTTTTCTCCTTTTTTTAAGTATGGAAGCTCAAGTATAAGATGTAGATTTTTTTTTTAAGCTTTACAAAAAAACAAAATAAAACAAAAAACTCCTTTTGCATTCCATAAAAATTGACAGAAAAGCACCTGGCCAGAAGAGCAGAACGGTCAGCAGCCCCCCCGCCCCCACTCCGTGTCTCTGCGGGACAGGGGCCAGTCTGTGCAGGACGACGCTGGGGACACCTCTCCTTGCTCCCGGAGCTGCCCTGTCCCCCAGCCCCACCCCAAGCAACTCCCAAACACACGTGGAATCAGATTTCCAGTTTTTCTTCTTTCTTTCACACACCACAGTTATTTCATAAAATTTTTTTGTTTTACATTTTTTACACCAATGTAACAAAAAGGTGTGGGGGAGGGGAGGCAGACAGACATTTATGCCTATAAATGGGGGAGGGGAGGAGGAGACGGGGCTGGGGCAAACAAAAAGCACACGGTCTCTATGGAAATACCGAGTTTGATAGCAAAATGTGGTGGGAAGTAGGCCGCAGAGACGGAGACGGGCGTTTGTTGGGCTTTATTCTCGGGAGAGCGGGCGCGGTGCGTCGTGATGCGAGTTGTTACGTGACCTGTCGGGAGGGCAGGGACGAGGGCAGGGAGCAGAAAACGAGTTTTCTAAGAAAGGACTAACGCGCGCACGGTGCCCAGCGAGCGTGAAGCGGAGGCTTAACATTGCTGCTTTCTCTTCAAAGCCTCCACCAGGTCGTTCTTAAGAGCTTCTTGTTTTGATTTGTCTGCAAACGTCTGCACAGACCTGCCAGGGAGGAAAAGCACTATTGGGTTTCACGGGGAGAGGTGTGGCAGCGAGGCGCCAGGCCGGGCACGGCTCCTCCTGCCGTGCTGGAGGCCTGACAACTGCCCCCGGCTCTGCGCCGGGCACGGCCGGGCAGGCGCTCGGCCCACCCGACAGGCACCCGCCTCTGCACCAGGTTGCGGCGGTGGGGCCTGGCTGCAGCACCCCACTTGGGCACAGGGGCCGAAGCCAAACCCGAAGGCAGCTCCGGGCTTCCAAGCACACACCGCAAGACCCTCCGGCAGTTCTGAGTTAAGGGGCTAGAGACGATGGGCTACGAGGACCCTGCTCTCAAGTCCTCCCACCGCACCCCTGCCCAAGCAGAGGGTGCAGGCGTGCCCCCCATTCAGCGAGCGTTTAAGAACCACCGCCTCAGCACAGCCGAGCACACCGGGGTCACGGTCGAGCGCAGCACCGTGGCAGGTGCTTCCTGCGCCGAGGGGCCGGCCCGGAGCAGAGCCGTGGCCCTGGCTGCTGGGCCGAGCCCCGGACTCGGGAGCCACGCACCGTGGTCTGCCGCGCCAGACGACATGGCGTGCCTGCCTGGCACCCCGCAGGGGCTTAGATGAAAACCCCCAATTTACAGAGGCGGAAACAGGCTCAGCCAACAGTCGCATGGTCACTTTGTCCAGTTACCCGACACGGTGGTTGACCGTGAACTTATTACAACTATTCACACACTTTCTAAGGAGGCGCTGAAGGCGGCCTTGTGGGAAGGTGTGGGCAGGACGTGCCATGAAATCTCAAGCTGGAGGTACCCCATGAAAAGGAATCATACAAGGAAGGATACAAAAATCCCCTCAAAACCAAAAATGGGTGAAGTAAAATGAAGTAGGACCCAAGAGAAACAACAGCTTCACAGGTTCAATTCTGGCTACTGAACTCTAGAAAAATCACAGGAAGGAGGCTGGAAGTAGCAAGAGGGCGGCACAACAAGACTTTGAAGCCTCTGTGGAACTAGAAAAAATCCCCACGAGAAATGCAGACACTTTGGTGGACGCTGCCTGTCTGCCCGGGGCAGCCCCAGCTCTGCAGCAGCCCCAGTGGCCTCACCAGACCTCGCCCAGCCAACATGGGCTGTTGGGGAAGCCCCACGGGAGGGGGACAGGAGGCGGCGGAGGCCCCCATGGCTCCCACGGGGGTGCTGACTCTTTAGGAAGAAGCTGAGCACGCCACGCTCACAAAGAAGTTCCAGACTTGGAGCAGCTGGGGGCACGCAGCACAGGGCACGCATTTGGGGACAGAGCCTGACAAGGCCATTGCCAAGCAGTCTGGAACCAAGGCCTGGAGGAAGCGCTGCCTGGCGGGGGTGGGGGTGGGGGGTGGGGTGTCTTCCCCAGGCTTCCCTGCGCGACCATGGGACAGGCTAAGGGCAGGGATCCAGAAGACCCTACACCCTAAAAGCAGAGGCGGTGGGGAGAAAATGGCGCAGTCATGGCTTTCTCACGCTGTGAAGGGGTGAAGATCTGAAGATCCAGCAGAGGCTGGGGGCTGACAGGGCTCCCAGGCCTGGAGCTGGCACACACGGACAGACCTGCGCGCCGAAGCCCCAGGATGTAGAAGAGCAGCTTTCCTGCGACACAGGTGCCCCGGCCCCCAGTGAGTGTCTCTGAGCTGGAGCTTTAGCGCCCAGCCCTGCCTGGCTGGGTTTCCGAAAGGCTTATTTTGAAAACCAGTTTCCCTCCTCTGCAGGACGCAGGCTGCTTCCACACATCTGGACTTGTCACCAGCTCAAGTCATGGTTCTCGGCCATTACCAACACGCAAGACTATTTTCCTTCCCGTCAGCACAAGGCGTTTAAGAGGACAGCTGCAGCTCATTAGGGCGAAGGCGACGCTGGCCCAGGGAGCTCCGGCAGCACCAGTCTGGGGGTGCACAGGGCCCAGCCAAAGGGCTGACCGCCCCGGCTCTGCTCCAACCTCAGATGTGGAGCCCCAACCCCCTTTTCAAGTCAGTTGGTCCCCAAGAGTCCACAGCACCAAGAATGGGGCTTGTTTGGCTGCTGGGTGGAAAGCCAGGGAGGACCCCGCCACACACACCAGACTCAGAAGGCTGCCCCCCAGCATGTGCGAGTGGCAGGCTGGCGCAGCCCCTCATTCTGCAGCCCTCAGAGCGGTGCAGACAAGCACTTCTGCCCACGGCAGTTCGCCCCCAGACTGGGTTTCCCCAGGAGTGAAAGCCAAAACCTGCTGTCTGCCTGCCCCTCCCGCCGCCCCCTTCACCCCGTGAAGCACAACACCGCGCAAGTGCTACAGGTCCACGGACGCCGGCCGACCACCCGCCCGGGCGCTCGCCGCGAGCCAGCACAGGTTAGTGTGGTTTACACGGCCGCGCCGCAAGAGCCGGACCGGGGTCTCGGCAGGTTGGTGAGTCCTGTTTAGTGGGGAGGGTGCTCACGCCTCTCAGGCAGGGTACCTGGATCGGCTTAATTATCAGGCTGGATGTGGATCTGGCGCTGGGTCAGCACTTGGGAAAGTTCCCGCTGCAACTGCTGAAACTTTGGGTTGTCGGGGATAACGTCAACAGATCTACAGAGAGTGTTCAGAGTGAGCGCAGCGGGGAGGGGCAGGTGGCAGGGGTCCAGGAGCACAGAGGCGACAGCAGAGAGGGAAGCAGGGACACACGAGGCAGGAGAGGGGCGCCATCAAGGCCATGCTGCTCTGAGGCTGCCGAGGGGACGGTGGAGGTCCAGCGGGTGCTTTTTAAGGTCTCTCAATCCCGCCCTGCAGGCAGGCTCTGTCGCTCCCCCATTTTCCTGCCCCTGCCCAGGGAGTGGGTGTGGGGGTCAGGGGAGGGAAAGCCCCAGGGAGCAGGCCTGATGTAGAGACCACTGGGCTCTTCCCCTGCCGTCCAGGACACAGGGCATGGGTAGCTTACGAGGCCTCTGGCTCAACGATCCCAGGAGGGCAACGCGGCGGGGGAGGGGGGTAACACCCACCAGGGCCAGACCCAGTTCTCCACAGGCAGGGTAGGAAAACTAGGGCCCAAATCTGTCCCCTCCTGGACAGAAGTCCCAAGCCGGGCAGGCCCTGGTCTGCTTCCTGCCTCTCCTGTTTGTACACGGGGTGGGAGAGAGGCCGGGAAGTCAAAGCCAGAACGTGAGCCCCAGATGCGCGGGGCTGGGATGCAGAGTGCAGGCTCCGTCATCTCGGTCCCTTCATCCTCATCCGCTGAGGACTGACACCTCAGAGGTCAGGGCCCAGGTGCTGCTGCGTGGGACCCTGGCCTCTGAGTCCAAGGCCAGTGCTCCCCAGTCGCCTCTACTGCCCCCAAGCGGAGCTCTGGCCTCCTGCTCTGCCCACAGGGCTTTGAAGACCCAGAGAACCCCTTTAGCCTTCACTAGGGCCGTACCACAGGCGCCAGCCAACCGTGCCCAGCAGAGGACATGAGGGTACCCTCTAGAGGGCAGCGAGACTGTAGGATGGACTCTGCTGTTCTGAAACCCAGCCCCAGAAGAGGGGTCTGGTCTGGGGCCCCCTCAGGCTGCAGTGCCAACGGGACTAGGCAGATTCTTTCAAAGGGTAAGATAAGCTGGGGGACCCAGAGAGACGTAAATGGGCCTCCGGCGGGAGGAAGGAGCTGGCGTCTACTGGGCGGCATCTCCTGCGTGCCTGACCTTCCAGAACCTGCTCACAAAGCCTGTGGAGTCGCACTTCCGCCTGCCCCACAAGTGAGGCGGCCATGGCGCTCTTCAACCCAGCATTACGTCTGCCTGCATGTTTCGGTACGTTACCTCAGCCCGTTGACGATGTCCTTTGTTTTTCCAAAGTAGATCTCATTCAGCGTACTTCTGATTTTATTTTCCATGTCCTGGGAAGAGAGGTCAGTCAGACACAGGGCCTGAGGAGCCCTGGGCCCGCCTGCCCCGCAGTGCCCGCTGTGACCACAGGGGGGAGGTGCACAACCACGAGCCGAGGGCCTGGGGGCCCAGACCCGGCTGCAACTTGGCTCTGAGCGCAGAGGAAGTCAGCTCAGGTACCCGCAGCCAAGGCGCCCATCCCTGGGAGCTGGTCTGCACCAGTCACTGCCCGCTGTGAACAGCTCTCTGACACCAGAGAGCACTTCCTTTCCCCCAAACGGCGCAGGGTGGCCGCGGCTGCAATGCCTCCAGAACCCCTTTCACTTCTAGGTCCCTGCTTGCACCCAGTGGGATGGGGGAGCCAGTTCAGGAGCTTGCAGCTGGGGCGGGGTGTCTCTCGGAGCTGAGCCCTGCCAGCACCCAGATCAGAAGGCACAGCACAAGGCCGGGGCAAAAATGAGAAACAGGCCTCAGGGGTGAACTGTCACAGCAAGGACGCCAGCTCAGTGGGGCCCAGAGCGCCGGAGGCCCACTCACCTCTACCAGGCGCCCAATATTGGCTATGTGTGGGGAGCAGTCGCTCACGGTTTCGTCTTTCTCCATCTGCAAAAGACAGAAACATTCCTCCATGTCAGAAAGGGCTGGGTGCTCCCTGAGAGCCGCAGCCTCTGCTGAGGGCGCGGCCCACCCGCTGCGGTTTGCAAAGAGCCTGTCCTCGCCACTGGCAGCTCCAGGGCGAGACGCAGGTGGAAGAAGTCGCCCCTGCAGCGGGGAAACCAAAGCACGAAGTGCCTTGTTTCAGTCACTGAGACCCAGCCAGCAGATGCCCAGGTCCCCCACTGGTGGGGCGAGCGATGCAGAGGGAAACAGTGGTCTGACGTGGACCCAGACAACGTGTCTGATGGAATCGCTGGCATCTCCGGGAGGCAGCCGGGGCCCGTCTTGAACAGGCTGTGGCCCGAACCGCTAGTTCTCTATCCTGATGGGATGCGGCGCTGGAGGAAGCCTTGGCAGAGGGGGTAAGGGCCAGGGAGGCCAGGCTCCTGTGAGCTGCAGGACTCTGCTGGCCCTGGGTTGGCCTGTTTGGCACTTCAAGGAGGGCGCAGCGAAGGGGCAAGGGCATCCTGTCGACAGCCCCGAGGGCGGACGTCAGCAGCCGCAAGCAGCCTAGCTGCCAGTCACCTCCCCCACTTCGCCTTCCTAAGAGACCCGTTTCAAACCCAAGGATGTCCAGTACTGCCCAGGCTATAGTGCCGGGGCCACCGCACCACAGTGCCTCTGCTTCCTGCCCCGGCGCACCAGCTGAGCCTACTGGCAAACACATGCCAGACACGGGTTCAGACACTCGTCTCATCCCACTGAGCACAACTGGGGATGGTGCCCTGGGAGGATGGAGGGTTTGACGCTGCCGCGTGGCTGTTACCACCACTGTCCCATGACCTCAGGGCCATGCTGAAACCACTCTGGGTGCCCAGCCGGGGCAGCACCCGACTCCCACCAGCCACTACGGCCGCCATCCTTCACTAGGTAGCTGGCGGTCGCCCTCCTGCCTGGCCCAGCAAAACTGGGCTGGATTCTGAGGCACGGACAAATGGAGTTCATTCGATTAAAAGAAACAGGGAAGAACTGGGGTCATTTCGGCCTCGATGCCCTAGGAGACCCTGGCAGAGCTCCTGCGGGGGACGGGGGGCACCCAACCCGGCCACAGCTGCGGGGAGGGGCCATCCTGAGTGACAGAACTGCAGCTGCCGACGAAGCAATGCGCCCCAGATCACAGGATGTGTCTGAGGAGATGGGGTGGCCTCCGTCAGAGATGGTCCAACAGGGGACCAGTGCGGTGATGACCTAGGGGTCACAAGGTGCCTTCGGAGTTCTCAGACTAATCTCATCAGAGCAAAGGTACATGTTACTGGCAGAACAGCTTCGCTGAGGCCTGGTCAAATGGAGGAGGGAGAGAGGCTCCAATAATCGCTTCTCTGACCCCGCACCAGGCCTGAACTGTCCCAGGTGTTCTTTGGGGAGTTCCAACACTCAGAAACCGTCAAGGACCCCCACAAAGCAGAAGGGAAAGTGCCATGAACCTGAAAGTGGTGGTGACCCCCAATACTTCAGGTCTAGCACACACACTGCTGGGGCAGCACCGCCAGGGGGCCTTGGAGCTGAGGGCCCGGGCAGAGAAGCACCCATCACCACAGGCCTGCAAAGGGTCTCTGGGACCCCAGGCGCGGAAGTCGAATCAGCAGTGCAACCTCTCAGGCTTCCTGTGTACTTTGGCCCTGAGGCTACCTTCCCGGGAACGGAAAGGCTAAAGCCGCCAGGTGCTCAAAGGTAAGCGAGATCTGGAGGGCAGAGGAGGGAAAATGGGATGGCTGGGTCCTCCCAGGAAGAGACTGACTCCCAGGAGGACACAGGGGCCCCCCTCTGCTCATGGCAGGAATCTGGGCTCAAGGAAAAGACCCAGTGTGGCCTGGGGCAGAGGCCTTGGCGCACAGCCTCGTTTCCACAGCTCCTGTGCCCACAGCCCTGCCTGCTCCCCTCCACACCTGGTCAGGGTCAGCTTGCTGGCAATGCTGACACACCGAAAACAGAACTATTTTTGTAATGCAGATATTATTACATCCTTATAAAAGTGGCTGCCAGAAGGAAAACATTTTTATGTGCTGGGGCCGCACAGATGTTCCAAGGTGGTTCCAACTGTGTCCGAAGGCGAAGTCCAGCCTGCTTGTCCCCATCAAGCTCCTCTCCTCTCTGTGGCCCGGAGACAGGGCGACAGTCCAGTATCTGGAAAGTGGGCCCTTTTCCTCAAAAGGGCCATGTGGCATGTCCCCCGGGGCAGCATCTTCCGGAGAGCACAATGCAGAGGGTGGGGCGGGAAGAAGCTGTGCGGGCCCAGGTGGGGGCTGGGTCTGTCCAGGCCATCTCCGCGCTTCCACCCAAGTCAGCTAACACAGAGCAGTGTCTGGTAGCTCCATTCCCAGGCTCTCCAGGTCCCCGGCCCCTGGGCAGAAGCCAGTGGTGTCCTCCTGCTTGCTGAGCTGAGCCTGGGTAGGAGGCTGGGACGGGGGCCAGGATTTAACGTGGTGTCAAGCCAGAAAACGGTGGTCAGAGAGCCTTTCAAAGAAGGTTAGGTCTGCCCAGTTTAGGAAAACTTAAATTGAGCCTAAAACTGTATATATTCTAGAAGATGGAAAAGTCTCTGTTGCAAGATACGTGGTAGGAGCAGCGGTAGCTATTACTCACTGAGCAGGAACCACGTGTCAAAGTGGTTTCTGATTTGTACTCTACAATAATCTTCCCGAACAGGCGTGAGCTCTACAGCGAAAAGGCTTCAGAGAAGGGAAACGTCTGTCCAGGCCCACAGCTGCAAGTGACCGCGTTAGGATCTGAACCAAAGTCTGGGTGATTCCAAAACCGCTTTTCTTCCCTGAGACCTCCCTCTGTGTGCTCAACTTCATCTACATCCTTTACTGGAAAACCCCAGGACAAACCACAATCTACGGCTTGGCAATTCCGAGCTGTGTCCATTCCTGCCCTCCCTGCTCCCCAGAATCTCTGGTCCTTTCCTCTTCTGCCTGCCTGGGCACAGTTGCAGGGGCCAGGGTCCTGCAGTCTTCCCTTCTTGACCAAGCACTGGGTCACCCCACCTAGGCCATCCCCACAAACCCACACTGCCCTTGGACTCCTGAGGGACGCAGGCAGCCCCAAGAAGGCGGGCTGAGCTGGCGCTGCACCTCCACCAGCAGGAAAGCACTCCCTGAACCACCCGATCCGCTCCTGCCCTCCGTTCCCCCACATCTGGAAGGCAGGCTGGGGGCCTCTTCCCGCCTGGCTGAGCCCCCAAGCCCGAGGCAGAGGATGCCCCGCACCACGCCCTGGCAGGTGGCACTGCTGCCATTTCTCTGAAGACCAATCACTGGCGCCGGGCTGGAGGGGGCGCAGCTAGAAAATACATGTCCCGTCTCGTGCTTGACACAACACTCCACCTTCGTTGCTAAATATTTAGAATCTGGGGGGAAAAAAAAATCAAACGAACATCTGCAGGGCCCCTGATGGAAACCTTGGATCTCTTTCCCGAGACTGACGGGCTCGCCTCTTTCCCACGTCTCCAGCTGTCACGCCGGAGAAGTGACCTCTCAGTGCAACTTCCTCTCCACACTGGCGCTTGGCATGTACCACCTCTGCTTGCGCCACGACCTCCCCATGGGGCTGAGTGGCGCCCACCAAGGGTACCTGGCAGGAGGGCCCATCTGGCTGCGGTGCCCCACGAGGCCGCCACTCACCTTTCCGCCCCTAGCCCCACAGCGGCAGGGCTTTGCCCAATCTCTTCATCTGCTCTGTTTCCCTGCTGACCCCTCCGGGACGTCTGTCAGGGGGGTTGGGGAGAGGCCCAGGGGAGTGGAGGATGGCGGGCACGCAGCTGAGCCCACGGGGGAGTGCTGGGGCCGGGTGCGTGCCGTTTCCCACCGGAGCAGCTCCATCTCCGTCACCTGCTCCCCCTAAGCCACCTAAACTAAGACCGAAGAGGTGGAGGCCAAGCCTGTGACCCCCGACCCCGTCTCGGGGGTGGCGGGGGTGTCGCTCTGTGTGCGGGACACGGAACCGGGAGCCCACGGTCCTGGCGGCTGCCCCAGTGCGTGCCCCTGGCCGGCCAGGGTGGCCCGTGGGGGGACATCAGGCACAGTGCCCCTCCCTTCCTGACACACACGGAGCAAGTGTGAGTACGAGGAGCCCCGTTTCCAGATAAAGAGCCTCAGCCGGGGTCACTGCAAGACCTGCCGAACAGAGGCGCTCAAGGAGGAAGACTCACCTATCCCCCGCCCAGCCCTCCCGGGGCGACCCCACGCAGGCCCTGGCGACCTCTCCTGGGCTCTCCAGCTGCCTCCTCCTGCCCACCCATCCTGCACGCCAGCAGAGCCACCTTCTGGAGACACAAATCTGACCAGATCCATCAACTACCTTGAAGTCTGAAAGCCGCCTCACTGCCTCTGGTGGCCGATGTGCCTCCTGAGGTCATGCGCTTCCTGCAGGAGACTCAAGCTCAGATCAAGGGGCGCGGCCGAGGCCGCCCCTGGGGTCTGCCCTGGGATCCCGGGTCCAGCACAGCCTCCAGGAGCGCCCCAGCACCCCGAGCGGTGTCCCGCTGGCTCTAAGCTGACTGCTCAGTGCTGTTCTGGCACCTACGTGATGCCTCACAGGGGTCAGGTTCAGGCTAAAACCTGGTGTGGGGAAGGCGGGGCCTGGCCTGGCTTTTGCTTTCAGGTGGGCAGACAAAGTGGGTTCAAGTCTTGGCTCTGCCTCCTACAAGGTGGCTCAGTGCAGGCGAAGCACTAACCAGTGTGAACCTGTTTCCCCCCGGCGAATGGGCATGAAAACCGGCTAGTTTGGGGGCAAGTCAAAGCAGCCAGCCCCATCACCACCTGTGTTCACTCCTCATCACGGCCCTCGACTTTCCTGGGCCCCTTCATCTGCCACCCGAGGCAACCACAGAGATTTTCTAAGACTCATCTGGGACACATAGCTAAACCCGCTACCCCTCCCCTGCCTGCTCAGAAGCTGTGCACCATTAACTGAGATCTGTCTCTTGTTGCTTCCTGCCCTCCTTTTACATTACTTACATTGGAAACTCGCCCCGGCTCTAATGCGCCTCAGATGAGTTAAGCGACCCGCTGTGGGACGATGACAGAAGCACGAGTCTCCTCGTCAAAGCCCAAGAGCGCGAGGCAATCCAAACAAGGCCGGCGGCCCGGCCGGTGTGCTGAGGACAGCGCCCGTCAGGCCGGCGTTTGGTTTGGCAGGAGGCTCGCCGGAGCCAGACCTAGGCCCGGGCTGACAGCTCTGATTTAAACTATTAGGAAGGCCGAGGACCAAATATTTGTCCAGGTCACTGTAAACTGGGTGGAATGATAAACAGCTCGGAGCGGTAAGCGGAACAGGAACAGTCTCTGGATATGGCCAGGCCTTTCTACCAGGTGGCGGGCAGGGTGTGGGGAGGCGGGAGGTAGGCTGCGGGGGCGCAAGCTCCTCGGGGTTCTGCTGTCCCTCCCCAGCCAAGGGTTTTGGAAGACAAGGGCCGGTTTCTTGCCAAAGGCGGGGCTCTGCCCCCGTGACCACTAGACACCCCCGGAGTCCCTTCTGGCCCAGGACCTGGGCACAGCATGGAGTGGAGCCAGCTCCCCCTGCTCCCCAGGACCGCAGGCTGACAGCACGTCTGCCTGTTCCCCTTTCCAAATGGATGCTGATGCCTTTCTGACTAGAACACAAATATACTTAAAAGAGTTAACCAAATATTTTTCTACTCATGGCTATCAGAAGTGTAATTATCCTCCTAGTGAGAAGCACGTGTCAATGTTCAAGAAACCTCACAGTTGTGCACTCGAGCAGGGGAAGAGGAAGCATCTCGGCCCAGGAAGGGTCCTTCTAGGACCTTCTTGAGCAGCTGCGTTTCTGCCACAGCCCCCTCTCAGAGGCCTGGTCCGCCCGCCTGTGCCCACCACCTTTACCCAAAGGGAACCATGGCACGGGCATAAGGTCGGGGCCTTCCTGTGGCCGGGGCTCTCAAGTGTCTTAAACATGGACCCTTAAACAAAGGTCTCGACCTGCTTCGCTGCTCCAAGGTGCATGTGAGTAGGAGGTGAGACCAGCCTCCTGCGGGCGAGGCAGTGCCTTCTTAGCTACGTGAACTGACTCGCTTCTGTTTCTGTTTAACACATTGTATGCGGGAAACGTATTTGTATGTTTTACGTTGACTGGTAGTAGAGCACGGGACACGTATTAATACATTTTCTATAGACTAGAGGTAGAATGCGGGCAACGTATAAATATGTTTATTTTTATACTTTTTTTTTTAATACTTAAAAAATTAGCAAAAATGGCCCGTGCAAACTGTTAGCGCGCGATAAAAACTACCCGCAAACAATGTCTTAACACTTTGTGGTCTGCTCACGTATTAGTACGTGTTTTTGTCACCAGTATCAGGGGGCCGCTCACGTATTAATACGTGTTCATCTAGTCTCCGGTTTTTCACACCACGGTGGATTTATTTGGAACTATTAGGAGCTATTTCTTCGATCGCACTCCATCTAGAAGCTTTACACATTGTTTTGGTGAAAGTGTAAGGTGCCGCGGGACCAGCGTCCCAAGCTTCACGGAGCACTCTGACATGACGCCTGGACCCAAAGGCAAAACCGTTCGCGACTGAATCTCAGGAATAAGACAGACCTGGCAGAGGCCCCTCGGGCAGAGCGTGGCCCCAACCCCGGGGCGGGGGACACACACAGCTCTGAGGCTGGCACCTGTGGGCACCGAGACTCTACCTGTCTGGTGAGGCTGCCTCCGAGGTTCATGGTGCCAGAGCCGGACTTGTTGGTCTGCAGCCAGAGCATCACCGTGGAAGTGAGCTTGTAGTGGGCTGTGCGGCCGCTGGATTTCTCCTGGGGGAAGAGCGGGAGATCAGAACTCGGCACAAGCCCCACCGAGAGAGCATGGCACGGCGCCTGCAGCCAGGTCATTCCAGAGGCCCCCTCCTGAGACACCACCACACACTCCTCCTCGCACCAAGCCCAGCTGGCCTCTGAGGGACGGAAGCCGCACTCACGTGCTGGGCCCTTGTCATCTGCTGCTACTGCGATCCGGACTCCTCTATTCAAATGGCTCTGGGGCATTTTTAGGAGGCAGCAGGGCTGACTCTCAATACCCCCCTACCCCCAGCGTCTGCCGGCAAACGAGCTGCCCCGTCTGGCCAGGCTGCTGCCGCCGGGCAGCCGTACCTGCACTTCCACCACGTGGATGGAATCCCAGCAGCCCTTGATCTTCTTTGATCCATCTCCAGCCTTCTTTATGAGGATCACTCCAGCAAAGCCATGATCCAGATCCCAGAGGTAGACAGAGGAGACGCCGCCTTCAAAATACCTGCAGGAAACAGGCCCGTGTTGTGCCATCAGCTCATGAAATGAAAGATCAGGGGCTGTCATTAGGCAGCTCCCTGTAACGCTCCGGGGCTGGTCCCCGGATGTGTCCTGGTCTTCTGAGGACCGGGAGGGGGCGGAGCATCCGCTGGGGGTCACGGAGAGAACAGGGCTGAGGCGTCCTGAAGATGCCCCGAGCTGGAGCTCTCCCATGGACTCCGGTTTGGTGGTCTTTGGCAAACTTACTGCCTTTCTCCCACCCTTAGCTTCCTCTCGGTGACGGGCACAGGACAGCGTGGTGAGTAGCGGACGCCCAACAAGGCCGTGACCCCGGGTAACCGCTACTCTTCCCTATTCCTACCTCTGGGGCAGCTGTTTACAGATGAGGAATAAAGCAGCAAACTCTACCCCACTCAGCCCTCCAGCGCCTGGGCACCCAAGGGAGCCACAACTGCCCAGAAATAAAGGGGTTAGCTTGAGATAGAGTTCTCAGGTCTGATCAGGATGGAAAAACTTCTAATTAAGAGCAAATCCAGGAGGAAAAAAAGACTAAAGGAGAAAAGGAAATGAGGGCAGGAACCCTAATCTAAGACCCGAGTCAACCACTGTAACCGAGGTCGGTGGCTGCGAGGAGCCCTAAAAGCGGAGCTGGTTCTCCGGCTGAAGTGACTCCTTCCAGCTCTGCTGACCAGCTCCCCTGAAAACCACCCCGTCTCTGGTGGCTGGCATACTTCTCCCCCAGAGAGCTCTCTGACCCTGACTGACCCCACACCCTGACTGACGCCGGTGCAGCAGGCAACTGGGACCCGCGGCTACAGCGCCAGCCCCGTCCAAGCGTTTACCCGCCGCCAACAGCGGTGTGAGCCTGGGCCTTGGTTTCCTTACAAGACAGGAACAATAGTGCCTCCTTCATGGGGTTACTGAGACAAAAAGAACACAGGAAGAAAGATACCCGACCAATGATTAGTCATTTTAATAATGAAAACAAGAACTAAAGACGACACAGTAAATGGTTAATACTTGGGGAACGTGGATCAAGGGCACCCAGGAATTCTTTGCGCTTTCAGGGGCTAATTTTACAGTAAATCTGAAACGATTCCAGCCTGGAAGGCTTTGCCTGTAGGTCAGCTGGCACCACCCAGCCTCCTGCACACGACCTGAGCTGAGGACGCCGCTGCTGCTGCCTGCTTGCGGTGACTCGCTGCAGGCCCACTGGGTGCCTGAAGGGTCCACCCCACGGTCTGCTGCCCTGACGCTGCTGTCACTGCCCCCGCCTCACCGTCCCGTACTATGCCGGGGCCAGTGCTGGGAACTCCGGGACCACTCAGGAAGGTTCTTTCTCCTATTCCAAATCACTCTCCGAACCTCCCCTCGAGGCGGTGGAGGAAAAGCAGTGTGTGCTGTGCTCGAGGCCCTGAAGGCAGGCCTGGGGGAGGCTGGCACGCACAGCTCCGGGAGTGCTCCTGGGACAGGAGACATGTCTCCTCGGACTGCGGCCCCTGCGGAGTTCAGGAGAGCCAGCGGCAAGGGCTCTGGGCCTTTCCAGCTCATGCTGGATTTCAGTGGCTCCCAAAGGCAGAGAACCCACTGCAGACCCGCTAATCCCCTTCCTGCTGCTAACAGCTGGCAGGGGCCCTTTGAGTCTGCTCACAAGGAGAGCAGTCCCACATCAAAAGGAAAAAAAAAAAACTTTAAAAAACCACGGCTTTTCTGGTGCTGGCAAAAAGGTGAATTCCTTTCTCTCCTTCGGCTTTGCTGGAATGAAGGCCTGAAGCCCAGCGGGCATTTTCACCCTCATCGCCCTTTTTCTCCCTAGCCAGCTTGTGGCCCCGCTCCTCCAGCAGCCCCCAAAACAGACGTGGTGTTATTTGTCAAGGCTTGCGGCCCTGGTGTGCTGGAACACCGGGGGCAGGGGCAGGGTGCCCTGGGTGGGGACCAGGAGTGAGTACGGTGGCCTGACCTGCCTGTCGACGCCACCCAGTGTTCAGCTCAAAAGCGCCAGGTGGCCTGTGGGTGACTTCCTCAGGCCCAGCTCTTACATTTCTATTTTTTCCCCCAGAAAAGTAAAACAACAGCATTAATGTTTTATAAGGGAGACTGGCGCTTCCCCTTACCGTCCCACCCCTGTGGCCTGGCTCCCGCTCTGGGCAGCTCCTCCCTGCACCCTCAGCTTCCCTTGTAGGCCACACTGGTCAGGCCCAACATTTTAAAATGCCGGAGACGAAGGAGGTAAAAATGCCATCTCAATTCTGACCTCCATGTGGGTTACTGCTCTTTCCTCCAAAATTAAAAAAAAAATTATTGCAAGGACTTTATAAAAAAGGGAAATTTAAAAATTAGCCCACATTACCATAAATCAACTTATCCCATAAACCTGATTTTTCCAGATTCCCTTCCAGTCTTGTCCAGATGCAAAATTTTTATATAACTGTAAGCACAGCAGTGGAACCCGTCGAGCTCGGCTCTTCCACTTGGCACAGAACCACCTGGGCCTTTCCACGGAGCGCATGACACTGCAATGGTGTTTAATGGCTGCCATAGTGTTTCACTGGGCAGCATCCTAATTTACCGTCGGTTTCAATTTAATAAAGAAACGAGGGCAGCAGAGTGAGAGGCCACGCCGCTGGTCTCACTGAGTCTGCGCCCTCTGCCAGAGGGGCGTCCCCGCGGAGCCGAGGCGGAAGCGCTGGAACCCGGCCCTCCGGGGGGCCCCCTGGCACCGCTACAGCCCAGGAAGGGACTTGCGTTCCACTCACCACCAGGGATTGCAAAGCCTTGAGGGGCCACAGAGCTCAGCCTGATGCTCCACGACCAAGGGAAGAGGGGGAGTGGCTAGAGAGGGCCACGTCAGAACCACCCAGAATCACTGCCCCCAGCAGGTGCCTCCGGACCCATGTGCCCGGCCAGCGGTGGGGAGACTGCGGGGCGCCCAGACAGCCCCCATTGCGCAGTTCATGGCTTTGCGCTGTGCGTGAAACGTTAATTAAAGAAGGACTTCAACAAGTTCTTGAATATGTATTCTTACCTACTGTACTTTGATCATAATGACACGAAACGGGAAAAAAAATAATTTTTATGTGGTTTACATTTATGAGTTTTTACATAAAGGCTTTTGTGGGTATTTTAAGAATGTGCTAAAATGTTGTCTGAAACCACATAAAGCCATCGGAGGAGCGGCCGCCAGAACCAACAGCACACACATGGAAGCACTTTGACCAGCCTTTGTGTATTTAATGAGTCAAATTGTATTAATATTGTTTAAATGCTAACATGCTATTCCAATAAGGCGGCTCTCCCATCGCCAGCGCCTCGCTCTCGGACTTGCCGCCAACGTGGATGAAGGCTCAAACGCGGCGGAGCAGCGACGCAGGGACTAACCCAGCCCTGGCCTGCACTGCTCTCCCAGCCCCAAGCTCTCCGAGGAGGAGGGTGCCGGCACCGGTCAGCAGATCTGGGCTCAGAGGGAAGGCCCAGAGCACCTCCAGTGGGGTCTCTGGCCAAGTGGGCAGCTTGGAGGCCCAAAGACGCAAGCAGAGGCTTTTCTTAGACTGGAACCTGAACGCGCAGGGCTGAAATCAACACACCCAGAGAAGAGGGGGCGCGACGGGCAGTCTGGGCGCAAGTGCGGAGAAGCACGGCGGCAAGCCTTAGACCTTGAAGCAGGGGCCTCTGAAAGCTCCGGCACATCAGGAGGGGGTGGAAGGACAGATTCACCCAGGAACGACGGGAGCGAAACCCTGTGCTGGTGTTCACCCAAGAGCCAGCTCCTCCCACCGAGGGCCAGCAGGTGCACAAACAATCTGTGGCTTTCAAGATGTTTCCAGCAACGCTGAACACGGCACGGCGTAAGGCAAATGGACAGCAGAGAATTCAGACAGCAAGGACGATCCCACTCCGGGCTGACTCCGTAAGTCCCGCCCCTTGAGAACAGTATGTTGATTACAACAGGCAGACACAGATGTCACAAAGACCAGGTGAGCAGAGAACACCTCTGTGCTGGATGAGCCAAAGCCTGATTTATTCGCTCTCATCAGATCCCCAAAGCCTAACATGGGACCTTCTTGGTGGCATAAGGGTTAAGGCTCAGCACTATCACTGTTAAAGCCTAAGTTCGCTCCCCGGCCAGGGAGCTGACCCACATGGCACAGCGACCTCTCCTGCCTCGCCCGCTGCTCCCCTCAGCAGTGTACTTCAGTCGATCTGCCTGTTCTGTTCCCCACTCGTCTCTGGTGAATCCTTTCACCCCCGCACCTCTGGCCTACACCCCATTTCTTCCACGCATAAGTAAGTCTTTTTTAAAAAGCCTAACATGTCAGCAATTCTCTTTTCCTCAGAGTCCTGTGCTGTAAAAGCCACTCCTCCACTTGAATAACACCACAGACATGGACAAGAGAGTCTAGGGACCTAACTCTCCAACCACAGGACTTCCAGGGGGCAGGGGGAAAGAGAGGACACGTAACAATTCACACTTGAAAATGACCTACTGCACAAAAGAAAGTATGTATGCATTCCGGTTGCCAAGGCTCTGTGGAGTGCCTGAAGCCGAGGCGGGCGTGGAGACGGGAATGGAAATGTGTTCTGGGAAGCTGGGCCGTAACGAGGAATTACCCAATTCCCAGGCCCGGCCAACTCTGGGCTGCAAAAGCAATGGGGAAGACAGCACTGGAATGGGTTCAAAGTTGGCCTTTATTCCTTCCCTTTCAATTGCCCCCTGGGAGCCCCGCTAGACTTGGGGCTCTAGTACAGAGGCCCCCAGCAGGTAATGAGGTAACTTCCATGAGCTCCACAGAACTGCGGCCAGGCCGCCTGTAGGGCCAGGCTTTCCAGGCTGGGCCAGGAAGCCCAGGTAGACTTGGATCTCTGGCCAGAGAAATCTCTACTGGTGAGCCACACGGCTGTCTCCAGACCCAGACAAGTGTGGGTGCATGGGGGTATTTCAAAGTAAGGCCCCCCCGAGATGTGGAATATGAGGGGGCTTTCTTCTGCGGCTGGTTTCATTAAAGCCAAGCATTGTTATTTGGGACTAGCGTGGTGCCAAGATGGTCTTCCCACTCCTAAGACAAGAGCCAGATCAGAGGCTCCGGCTCCAATACTCCAGGACGGGTCGCGTCAGGGCCCATATGGGGTGGACGCCATGCTCGCAGGGCAGACTCCGAGGGCCTTTATCCAGTTTGTCCAGATGCTCACACATCTCCACCGACCGAGCCCGCTGCATTCCCAGGCAGGCAGTTCTGTTCTGAATGCCATGAAGAGCTCTCTCTGGCCCTCAGACAGAACCCACACTGACGGCCTTCCGGGACCATGGACAACAAGGCCAGCCGCCTCTCCTCACGCCGTCCTTCTCCACACCTGATGACGGCACACATCGAGCCAAGGCTTCTCTGCCCTTCCTGTCACTCTTCCGCACAGAACGTGGTTTGAAGTCCGCACAGGACACCATCCTCCCTTTAAAGGGTCTAAGAGCAGAAACAACATCCAGCTGTGTGTTGGTTAACTAGTGCTCAGCAGGGCCAGAAGCAGCCACCTCGGGGCAGAGGCCACTTCTCCGTAAGGACACAGAGGTGAATTCGCTCTTGACAATCAGGCCTCTCACACACTGATACTTGCAGAGCCGGTGGAAGTCACAGGCGAAACGGTTTTCCTGACGTGTTGTCATCAAATTGCCTCCAAAATCCTGTACCTTGAGGACTGAGTCTAACAGACCAGGAGCCTCGCTCTAACTGCTGTGCAGTCCTGCAGGTGTGGCCACGCCACCTGCACGCAGCTTCGGGGAGTCTGAATCTGCCACCATCTGCATACATGCAGAGCAGGGCACGGCCCACATGGTGCACAGAACTGAGTCCAAACCGTGTGGCCTAGCTCTCCAAACGATGGAATTCCAAGACACTCTGGAAAGAGCACCACATGTTGGAGCTGAGGCGCCTGTGGAAAAACCAACGTCCCTCTGGAAGTTGGGAGGCAGAACTGAGACAGGCGTGGCCGTAGCCTCGACTGGGCCTGTGGCTAAAAAGACCCACTGGGTGGATGAAGGAGAGAGAGGGGGACATACGAGGTGGGTGGGCTCAAGTCCCAGGGCAGAGTCCAGACTGAAAAAATTGCAAATGTCAATGCAATTAGAACCAGTAGAATCTCTGTTCCAGCAGTAAGCTACAACACTGTTCCCTGAAAGGCCCAAAGAGGATTCCACATGATCCCACCCTCCTGTCAGCACATCATCAGTTCTATTTCTGAGACTGAGTAGCAGCAGCAAGACCTGTGATACGTGGTGACAGGACAGTCTTTACTGACAGCAGCAAGTGGTCGTGATAGTAACAAGAGGTCACCCAGGCACACGTTTAGACAGACGCCCCACGCTTGGTGAGGACAAGGCAAAGGAGGAGCAAAAGCTGAGAGCGAGTCCCTAGCCCGGGCTGACGCTCTGCCTCCCAGCCAAGAAAAGAAACGCCCTCACCCCCTTCAGCGATATACACTCTTCTGATCATCCTTAACACCCTGAAACATAAAAAGGCACCTGGCACCCACAGGTGGGAATTCAATTCCACCCCGGGGGAAAAAAATCCATCTCCAACTTGCTTAAGTGGCATAAAAAACCTGGCTCCTTTCTTCCATGCAGATCGACATTCTGTCATGGGCTCCAAAGCGGCCACCTCGGAGAAGCCGAGGAGACGGATCCCTGTCCAGCACGAGGACGTGGGGCTGCCCCAGGGCTCCAGCTTCCGGGGAGCCCCAGAGAGCTGCAGGAGGAGAGCTCACAGCCACAAGGAGAGGACTGGGAAATTGGGCGTTCTCCCCTGTTGGGGCATCAGTCACCCTCGGGGTGCGTGTGTAAACCACCCCCAGAGGTCCGTGGATGGGCCTGGTGGGTGCAGAGCAGGCGCAGAGCAGGTGTGGAGCGGGCAGCGGGCGCCTCCCCCTGCTCCCTTCTGCAAACCTCGAAGTGCTGTGCCCACGAGCAAGGTCCTGCCCACCCTGGAGGGGTCCGTCCCCGCAGCCCGGGGGGAGCGTCTGGCACACGTGGGAAGATCAATACTGGCCTTGGGCCGGACACGCCCAGATCTGCCGCTGCAACCTGCCCACCCTCTGTGTGGAGACCGGCTGTTTTCGCCAGAGTCTGCCCGTGGACACGGGACAGGTATTCTGCGGAAATCCCGCCCAGCACACACAGGTGCAACGATCCCCTGAGCAAACACGCCAACGGGCTCAGGCGCGTGGGCGAGAAAGCCAGCCGCGCTTAGAGCGCACATCTGGACGGCGGCTGCCACTTTACAGCCTCTCTTTACAAGGCTTTTATTTTATTTTTTTTTTACTTGAAGAGAAATAATGAGGGCCTTTGGAAACAATGGTGCTGCCGACGCGGCCCTGGGTCTGGCCACATGGCGGGCACGCAGCAGCCCAGACTGCCTTCTGCCTTGCTGGGCTGCGTGTGAAAGCTCGGTGGCCTGCTCAGCTTGCCTGAGGGGAATGTTGGAGGTCAAGCCTTCGGGCCTTCAGAGCCACCAAGGTTCAAGAGCTCCACCGCTGAGACTCCAATCTGTGTCCAGGGCTTTGAGTGCCTTGTTTGAGAAAGCAACGCCTGGAGACAGAGTGCCCTGAGCCACAAGGCTGAGACGGGGCAAGGGGGGCTCGACCGGATCCTGGCTCTGGTGGGCCCCAGAGCCAGGGTCCTGTCCCCTGCCGGTCCCCTCGAGACATCCAGCTGTGCTGGAGCAGCAGAGTGCAGGTGGCAGGCCTGGCCCCAGAGGGCCCTGGTTCAGCGCGTGTGGCTGAGTTGAGGGACATCAGACACACGTGCAGCCTTACCACGGTTCCGACGCTGCCGCAGGGCGGAGTAGAAAGTCAGGAAGGAATGGAGGGGACAGGGAGCGGCCAGGGATCTGGGGAACTCCTGTACTGGGAATCCCAGGAAGGAGGGTGCTCCACCTCCCGAGGCAGCTGGGGCCACCGGCTGACCCTCTGTTAAGGCCACCCACCCCGACATGTCCACAGCGCAGCTCCCCAGAAACGAGGGGTGTGCCGGGAGCCTGGGAAGCAGCTCGGCCAGGAGCACGGTGTCTCTGGAGCACTGGGGAAGCCAGGCCCGCTTTCAGAAGGGTCTTCACCCCAACACGTGGCCGGCATAACCCAAAGCGCGACTGGAGCCATGTGGTTAGAGGGAACCAAGAATTCTAGAGGCACCGTGGTCCCTGACGCTGACTCGGGAGCACGTCTGAAAATGAACTTGGTCCCCCACACTCCTGATTTCACCAGATGAAACCAGGCAGTGGCGCCAAACCCTGCGCTGCAGCCTGAGTGTGCCAGGTGCCAGACCCGCTGTGTCCTCTGGGGTGGAGGGGCCAGACGGCTCTTCAGGGGCTCTAGGAACTGTGGCAGGTACATCCCTGCTGAGGGGAAGTGGTCGCAGGAGAGCTTAAGCCTGGATTGTGAGAGCTGAAGAGCTCTCTGCACGGTCTTCCTGAGCTGAACTGGGTCAACCCGTTAACCGCTTCTAGCACTTTCACACAAGTGCAGGCTGTGGCGAGAGGAGCCACGGCAGGCAGGTGGGTCTCAGTGGCTCTGTAAGCGACGTGTGTGCAGACCCAGGTACTAGCCGGGCAACAACAAGCTGCAGCCAGTTGGGACACGGCGTCCGTGTCCACCCCCACACAGTCCCTGGGGCTCAGGACCTGCAGCAGGCAGGCCTGTCTCCAGGCCCTTCTGGAGCGCCTTGCGTCTGGGAAGAGGCCCTGTGCTGCTGGGCTCGGGGCCGTCCGACTAGCTGAAGGGCAGGGGGTGAGGGCCACGTGCCAAACCGCTGGGCCAGGTCTCATCCAGCTCCAGAGGGTCCCTAACCAGCTTCCCGTTATCCAATGCTCAGTGGGGTCCGAGCCCAGAGGCCAAAAGTTTCTGGTGGTGGGAAGTCTGCGCCAGCTCTCTCCGCTCCCGCGTGCGGCCCAGCCTCCAAACGGCTCCTGGAGGACTTCCTTAGGCGGCACCTCCCAGCCGGCCCGTGCATCCCGGGGGCCCTCCAGACCCCTCCTGAAGCACGGCGACGCCACTCACACCACACATATCCTGTCGGGGCTTCACTCACTGACTTGGCAGGCCTGGACCCAAATCAGAACTTTGTCTAAGCAACTCCTGCTGCCCACCGCACCGCCTCAACTGCCCCCTCCGCCCACTGAAGCCGAGCACTGGCTCCCTTACATCACCCAAGAGTCTGTGGTTTGCTAAGGCTCACAGGACTCCCCGTGGAGTCATGCTCCCTGCCAAGAGCCACCCGGTGGAGGGAGAAGGGGTAGAGAGAGCCATGAGGATACGCGGTCTACCTGGGAAGCTCAGCACACTCGGTCTGGGCTTTTAGGGGTGAGTATCCTCTCGCTGGCCAAAACCCCAGACCCCAGAAGGGAAGCAGGCGTGCAGGGTAACTGTAGTGTTGGCACGGTATGTGCACCCTGAGTCATTCTAACAGGGAATGGTGGGAACCCTCCTGAAATCCAAGTTCCCAGATGCGTGCCAAGGGACCGATCCTGCAGCGACTCTCCTGCACGCCCTCAAGGCGCAGGCCCTTCCCAGGTCCTCATTCTTCCTGCCCCAGCGCCTGGTCTTGGTCCTTCTCAGCACAAAGCCAGCCTGCAAGCCCTAGAGCAACTGTTCGCGTCTGTCTGCATCTCCTCAGCCACGTGAGAAAGTGAGCCCCATGAGGGTGGGGGCTGCACCCCTCCATGCTTAGCGCAGGGTAGGGTCTCAGTAAACCCCTGCTGAATACTCGCGCAGCCTTCTCTCCTATCACCCCCGAGGGGAACTGCCTCACTCCATCTCGAGACAAATTTCTCGAGGTTCTGGCAAGGAGTGCTGGCCCTCAAACATGACTGATGACAGCACCCAAACTGGGCCCCCATCTCCACCCAGAAGCACACAGAATGAAACACCGATAAGGTGACCAACGACTGCACCGGCAGCTGAAGGTTACGTGTGGACCTGACGAGTCAGTGCAAGAGCGGCCTTGTGCACAGCACCCCACTAACATCCCCGCCCCCCAGGATGAACGGCAGAATCTTTTCAACAGATAAGGAGACAGAGGGTCATAAAGCCTGTTCACTGCCCACAGTCAGTCAGAGTAGGGGCAGAACAGAGATCCAAGCTGTCGGGGCAAGCGTCCCTGGGTGGGCAAATGCATAAAGGACCTTGCAGCCCTCGGCAGATGTGGCAGCCTTCAATGCTGAAGCGAGGGCCCAGGCCCAGGCAGCCTGTGGGCTGGGAGGCGGGCAGCCCCAAGCCCCCAGCCCCTGCACTCTCCACACTCCGGCTTCTCTCCTCTTATCTCCCAACACCCCCGTGATCTCTGCCCAGCACTCACAGGTATGTGCACCCTGTGCTCACGGCCCCCAGTGCTTCTGCAGTAACACAGTACCACGTGTGGGTAACGAAACCTGGGAGGAAGCAAGGCCGCAGAGGCCAGCGAAAGAGCCCGAGCCGCTCCATTTCCCTTACACGAGCCAGGTTCTCTCCTAGGCCCCACGATGCCGCTCTACAGTCTCGCCCGGAACAGCTGTGGGGTCGAGACTGCAGCCAGGAGGTATCTGTGCCTCCAGTCTGGGGAGCCCCACTCACCAAGTTCCCGCCTCCTGTTTCTGCTAGCTCCGCCCCACAGCGCTCCCAACACCTTGCCAACACACCAGGGCTCAAACACTGACGCCCCCAGGCTCACACTCGTGTCTATGAAGAGGGAGCGTGCGGGCCCAGGTGTGGGAAGGTGCGGGTAACACGGGGTTTCCAGGACCCAGGAAACAAGGCCACACTCTTCTTTCACGCACGAACATGGCTACCTCATCCTTCCAAGGCTCATGCTGCTCAAATGTCATCCGGCAGAGGGATGGAGAGTGGAGGGAAGGAGCGGAGTCGGCCACAAATCTAACGGCCCAGAAGGGAGCGGCGGAGGGCCCACATACAGCCACCCTGGCCACTCGTGGGCTCCTGGACTCCACAGGGACGCCAACTTCATTTCACTTTGTAAACTTCTTCCAGACAAGAAGGGCTGATTAGAAAAGCTAATTAAAGCGTTTGAAGATTATCTCAGACCCGAAGCAAGGAAGCACGCAGAACGCTTTCCCACCCTGCTCCTCCCCCCACCAGACTCTGGCCTTCATTAAGCTTTGATTTCAATCAATTGCACACCCACTAAAATTAACTTATAAGGCCAATAAATTACAACCGCATGTTTGAAGGTATTATCTGCCGCGAGCCCAGAGTGAGGTCGCAGAGCGCGGGCAGGGCGTCTGGCACAGATGGGAGCAATGATCCTTGGAGAGGCAGCGCAGCCTCAGCGAGGGCGTCTGGTCTCGGCAGGGCCCGGCCCACAGCGGCGGTGCTGGGACCCAAGGCGAAAGCCAGAGCAGGGACGGCCTCTCTTCTCCGGGGAACTCAAAACTCAAAGCACTGATCTTGGGGTTCAAGGCAGCCAACTAGAGCTCCGACCTCAAGGACGACGGTGCCCTGGCAGCTGCAAGAGCCCAGTCTACACCCAAGGCGCCACTGAAGCCCCTGCAAGAAAGGGAGGTCGAGACATGAGGTTTCTGACCGGCGACCAATCCTAGACCAGGGCCTCACAAAAGCAGTCAACTCTGCCGAGAAAGACGGGGCTGGCCCTTTCTGCTGCCCTGCCCCGCACCCCGGGTATGAGGTTCCGATACTCCCGGGACTGGGGCAGGCCCAGGAGCAGGAGGTAGAACCCACCTTGGGGCTTGGGTAAGTGAGATGCTGGCAACCAGGTTGGGGGAAGACAAGGGAGGAAATTCAAGGTGACTCAGAAGCAGCTGACCCCGTCCAGCCCCAGCTCTCCAGCAAAACAGGCCTGCCCCCTCCTAAACAGGCTCAGCAAATTCACTATTTTAACCTAAAAGCAGGGTTGTCTGGGTCATGCCAGAAACAGCTGCTTAATGGTTATTCTTTTGGGAGAAAGGTACAACCAAGATCTCCTTTTGCCACTGATGATGCAAAAAAGGTCATCAAAATGAGAGAGGCGAGGGGACAGGAGGGGACAGGGAGGGACGGGTACAGGGAGCTATGAGACGATCCGCAGATCACGCAGGACACGCAGCTCCTCTCTCCAGGCACCGCTGGCCATGGAGACGGGGGATGTGGAACGCAGGGCAAGGGAGGGGCCCACAGGCCTGCTCGCCCAGTCAGCCCCATCCCCAGCCCCAGCCCCAGCCCCCTTGCTCTGACCATACCAAATCCATGTGCTGATGATTAATTCTAATTCCCTGCAAAGTCAAAACCTTTGCAGACCAGGGGATCAAAGCCCAGAGCCCGGGGATAGAATCCAAGGCTTTCCCTCAGGATGCTGATGAAGATTTTATCTCTCAGCAGAGAGAAGCCTCCGGGGACACAGCGCTCTCCTGCTCCGGACAGGCAGGGCGCTCTGAGGCCTGGTTAGGATCAGGTTTCCGCTGGAGTCTCCAAGCATCCGCTGCAGACTGCTGGGTGATGCCTCCTCCTGCTCATCTTTTTAAGAACAAGGAGGACAGACAGGGTAATGGGCGCACATGAGCAGAGGGCAGGGCCCCGAGAGCTCTCGCCCCGAGCACATGGCACGCTGTGCTGGTGGGAGCGGTGCTGTCTGCTCAATGGACGGCAACTTCCGCCCCAGCCCTAAGTCAGTGGGGCCAGGCAGGAGAAGGCAGCCCAGGTCTCTCACTGTTCTGTTTCTGGTCAACTCTCCAGCGCCTGAGTTCAGCGTCTTTCCAGCACTGAGTCAGGGGCCTTCCCGCTGGTGGTCAACGGACCCAGAAGTTCCGAGGACCCCTTAAGCACAGGGTTCTCACACGAAGAGGACTCTGAGCCCGAAAGCTACAGCTCGGCCACCGTGAGGGATGAGGGTCAAGGGGCCTGAGCACAAGCCAAGCCCTGTCCTAGCTGTGGTCCCTCAGGACCCCAGACTTCAGAAACATCTGGGGCTGCCAGGAACGAAAGAAGGGCCGGTAGGGGTGTGGGGTGCAGGCCACGCTGTGTGGAGGCATCACCGGGAAAGGCCAGCTTGCTCAGCTGGTGGCGTCTTCAGTCACCACCTTTACTTTCTGGTGTCTCCCCGGAGTCAGAGCCCTCCCCCACCCTCAGGCAGCAGCTGAGTGATCAGAGACAGGAGGGCCCCTCAGAGTGGCCTGAGTCATCGCCAACTCGAGGGGGGACAAGGAGAACACTCCTGCAAGGACCAGGGCTCCATCCTCGGTGGCAGGGATGCAGCGCCCCCCTAGCGAGTCAGGGTGAAGAGAGGCGTGGCTGCTGCCCTGGACCCTACAAAACCCGGGGGACGCTGGGCTGCTCGGCTTAGGGCACGGCACAGGCAAGGCCCTGAGCCCCGCAGCTCCCTTGGCTCCACGGGCAACTCCCAGAGGACTCCTGGAGGGGAGCAGGGCACTAGTATTTTTAAATAAAGAAAAAGGCGATTTGTTTCTATAATTTTCAGAACAGAAATGGGCTGGCTCATCACGTGTGGCCCAGCTGGACAAATGTTCCTCCATGTGCCTCAGCCCACTCTGACTACACCGGTGGGGGCCCAGGACAGACCACCCTCGGGTGGCCGTGGCTGCAGTCACACGGGAACGCCGCGCCCTGCCCTCCTCTTCGGGGTCACAGGCCTTCCGCTCTCACCCCACCCGCGGGGCCCACGAGGATGCTGGGAGCCTCACTGCCCGCTCCGGGTCTGGGCGAGTCCAGTCCGGCCCGCGCTTGGGTGCAGCTGGCAGTGCTACTGTGCCTTCCTCAGGGGGGCCTCTCCACCCACAAATAGTGGTCACTGGGCAGTGAATGCCACCTGAAAGGGCATTTCCCCAGCAAGGGGAGCCTCGGGAGACTGCAGAGTCAGACCGAGGGGATAAGCCTCAGCGCTCGCTGTTTTCCAGCCGGTTATCCACGGGAGGTTTCCTCAAGTGTGAGGTGAGGTCACCCCCACCTGTCCCGCGGAGCTATTGCGGGGATGAAGGGCACTCTGGAAATTCCCTAGTGGTTATGGAGAACACTCACAATGACAGGCACACCCGGTGGCTGAGTCCTACCAGGCGATCCCAGGCGCGCACACGGGAGCGGGGTTCAGACGACACCGGTTCCCCAGGACCGGCCCCAGACGGGCAGCTCAAGGCCACGTGTCTGAATCATTTTACTCAGGAAACCACACCCCAAGCGTTTAGCTAAGAAACCAGAACTGCCCCTGTTCTGATCCGTGTGGGGTCCTACAGTCGCCCCACCTGGGAGACCTGCGCCAGTAGCCGGGCGGCCCCTTCTGGGCAGCAAGCCTCACCGCCAGCGCCACCTCCTCTCCAGGCTCTCCTGCCCCACCACGCAGAGCAGCAAGGGCGCCCCCGTCCGTCCCACTCCGGAACTTCCTGTCCACTGCCATCTTTCCCCAGTGGACGCATGAGGGCCGGATGGGGTCCACCATGTCCAGGGCTGCACCCGCAGGACTAAGCACACACCCACTTGTGGCAACAGCGGTAGAGTAAATAAATACACGTGGCAGGTTTTACATCCCGATTCCACAGGCACTCACGGGCTGTGCGAACCTGGCCAGGCTGTGCGTCTGCCACCTCTGATTCTGCCACCCCAGGTGTAAAGCGGTCACTTTCTCTCACAGGCTGCTTGGAACATCCGGGAGGAGGACACGAGGCGGTCAGCACTGGGCTCAAGTCATCACTGTTCGCTGACCGGCAGTCAGGCCACTACGCTATGAAGCCGACTGCACCTAGGAGTTTTGCTTAGCAACTGGGCTGGCTTTCTGCCAGGTGGCCGGATAGAAGAACCCAGTAAAAACAACTAGAACTAAAGCATGAGGCAGCAACACTTGGTCTCTGGACAATCCCGCACAAGGGGCCCTTCCACGGCAGCGCAGAACTCTGCAAGCTCTGAAGCTACCCTGCCCTGCGAAAATCAACAATTTGCAGCCACTTCAAGCAAATGTGGATCCCGATCCTGACGCCAGCCTCTGCATCCTGAGGCATGCCCCAGCCTCCCCACCCACACGAGGGACAGCACCTGCCCCAGACATCTAGTAAGGAAAAGAGCGAGAATGTGAAAGGCTGGCGTGTGATGGACACTGAGGACACAGAGCCCCTGGGAGGTGGCATGCAGGACTCATGGGGGGGGGGGAATGGGGAGGTGCCATCCACCCACTCAGGTGCTGTGGGGTTTCTGCTGTGTCTCAGATCAACAAGTGCCACTTTTCCCCTATCCCCAAACCAGCTTTTAAGAGAATTTTTCTTTTTTCCCTAATAGAATTTCCTGATTTAGGGCCTCCCTAGTGGCGCAAGGGGTTAAGTCTCCACACTATGAAGCTATTGGCAGCCACTGCAGCACAAGTTTGATCCCTGGACAGGGAGATTCCCACAAGGCACAGCGACCTCTCCTGCCTCGCCCGCTGCTCCCCTCAGCAGTGTACTTCAGTTGATCTGCCTGTTCTGCTCCCCACTCTGTCTCTGGTGAATCCACTCACCACCCCACACCTCTGGCCACCTTGCATGCATAAATAAATAAATTTAAAAAAATGTCTTGAGTTAAGGTGTTATGTCAGTAACTGGAGGCCTGACCCCACTGTCTGCAAAGCAGAGGCCTGGGGTTCTGGCGACAGCGTCTGCCATTCAGAGGCTCTGCTTCTCTCACTTCCATTTCCTTGCTAACTACAGCCAAGGGCTAAATCCCAGCCACCTCAAAGGCTTTCAAAGGGTGTTTTTCTTAATACCTTTAAAGAGTGGTATTTAAAAAAGAAAAGAAATAAAGAGGCGATGGGACCAAAATGCTTCTGAGCTGGCCCCTTACAGAAAAGTGTGCTGCCCCTCCTAGGTGACTGTGTTTGTACTTCGGTGGAATCACGTTTTATAGTTTTGCTGTATTTTTGGTACAGAACTTTAAATGTAAAATGAGATTCTGTTGATTAAACCAGACACTAAGAGAACAGCCCTGGAGCCCTGCCTGTTGGGCTAACGGAGCACAGTGGGGGCAGGATGGGGTGAGCACTAAGGAGAGGGGCTCTGAGCAAGCCCCGCAGAAGCCTGCTCAAGGCAGGGCCGAGGCCCCGAGACTCAGCAGTCAGCAGAATGTGCGCTCCAAGAGGGGCTGCCCGAGCCCCACCACAGAGACCCTGACAGGCTGTCCCAGAGGTTGAAGGGAGCAGCACCCCGAGCGCCGGCCAACAACTGAGTCACGAGCACACGGCGTGGGAAAACGGAGGCTTGGAGAGAACAGGCCTGAGTCGGCCTCCTGCCTCAGAGCGATACCTGAGTCTTTCTGAGCTTTAATTTTTTCACCTGAAAAATGGGGACGAAAACAGCCATCACAGGATGTGAGATGATGGGGAGAAAATGCCCAGCACACAGCAGGCGCCAACAGGCCGCCCAGCCCACCGCCCAGTGGGTCCCGGCTCCCCGCCAGGGCCGCCCCGTCCCAGAGGAACCGGCTAACAGGCTCAAGGGAGCCGCTCGGCCAGTTCTGGCTCTCACTGACAGTTTGCTAAGAGAGCCCCGAGAGCAGGGGCCAGGGAGAAAGTACTCACAGGTCTCGGTACTGGTCAAAGGCATTGTTGGCTTCCACCTCCAGCTTTCTCAGCCGAGCAGAAGGCATGGCCCCATCTTCCAAGGGAGGGTCATACTTGTTACTCCACGGTGATCTGGAGGGAGGAGAAGCAGAGAACATGAGCCGTTCCAGAAGACACGGCCTGTGAGCTGCGAGCTGCAGTCCAGCTGGTTGGAATTTCAGAGGAAAAGGCACAGCTCACAGCAGACATTTTCCCAGGTGCAAACATGGCTCCTCAAGGTCTGCAGAGCAAGGGTTCAGCAGCTGGCAGACCCCACCCATCACCAGCCACGCGCTTCCAGCAAGTGTCGCGATGTCTCTGAGCATCCCTTGCCTCGTGCGAAGCTGCCACTTGCTGCCACGGGGCTGCTGCGAGCAACAGAGAAGGGAAATGCATGGGGGTCAAGGTCAGAGCCTGGCACGTGTAAGTGCCAAATGTCACTTCCTGCTTGGCCTTCTTCCATCTCCCTCTGTTTCCAAAGGAGGTGGACTGGTCCAGGGGCACCTTCTCCAACCTCTCCTGCAGCCGGCTCTGGGGAGACTTTTGCTCCAAAGACTCACTAAGAACTAAGAAGAGCGGCCTGTATGCAAGCAGGCCGGAGACTGCTGGCGGGAAATGAGACCACACATAAGAGAGGGAGCCATGCCGTCTCCAGGGCACAGCGGTGCCCCTACACCCCAGGCGCACACACTGAGGCCGCGCAGCACGGAGGACCAGCCTGCTTTTCCCAGCCAGAGACTTGCCGGTCTCTTCAACTGTGCCTTGCCACATCAGGAAAACATTTAACCACAGGGAGCACTGGAAAGGGGTTATGAAGGAAATAAGTACTCATTAATTCCTGCAGGTGGAGTTCAGAGAGCTGTGGGCTCAGAGAAAGAAAAAGAATTAAAAGGTGAAAGGAATGAAAGGGAGCAGGTAATACGGCGTGGGGAGGAAGTCCTCGCTCACTCACACCCCTGCACGAACACCTCCTGTGTCATCCCAGACACCCACTGGGCCTCTCCTGTCGCCCCTACTGAAAACACACCCACACATCTCAAGACCCCGGAGAACCTTTGATTTTGGATTGACGTTAAGGGAAAAAGGCGAATTCCAGTTCCTGAGCCCCAGTTTTGATGCTGAACACAAACATCTGTTTTCTCGGTAACCGATTCGGGGCACCGATGTCAACAAATCAAGGCCAGAGAGCTGGTGATCTCTCCTCTGAGACCCCTTGGGAGAGGCCCCGCCTTTCCCTAAAGGACCCCAGGCGGCAGATGCCCTGACTGGACTATCTCAAAGCAAAGGTGGCTTTGAAAACCCTTTCCAGGCCGAGCCTCCCCGTCCCCCCCAGCACACAGCTGGTAGACTTTGCAAGAATGGGGTGAAACACCCCCTTCTGCACTGTGACCAGCAGCTCTCGTGGGCATGTGGGACTGTGCACACGGCACTGCAGTGTGCCAGGACCCTGCTGGCTCGGACGGCAGGGGCGAAGCCGGCTGGGCACCCTCCCCCGGAGGCCTCCCCTGTCCTGAGCACAGGCCAGTGTGTCCACTCCTATTCCTGCAGCAGGTCTTGTTCACCCCTCAGAGCAGCACTGCCTGACAGGACCCCCATGACAAAAGCTCCCAGGCCTGCACTGGCCCCATGGGAGCCCGCAGCGCTGGGTGGCTGCTGAGCACCGAGGCCAGGGCAACTGAGAGACTGCACTTTTCATTTTACTTCACCCAAATTAACTTAAAATTTAGAGTCAACTGCAGCAACTAAGCTCACACGGGCAAGAGTCTTTTCTGGCTTGTTCTGCACTATTTGCTCAGCACCTAAAATGGTGCCTGGAACTCAACCACATGCTCATTAAAAAGATGTTTCTAGACAGGTCACATTCTTACACAGCCCCCATAAAGCAGAAGCAACGAGCCCCTTGTCTCCCTGGGGAGGGCGCCTGCGCCACCCGCCCTCATGTCCGAGCACCACCCAGCGCTTGCGTGAGCAGTTTTGGCTGCGGGCAGAAGCCTCACAGCACAGGTGGGAAGAAAGGCCCCCAGGAATCTGCTGGTGCCCTCCAAACCAGCAGAGACAGAGCAACTTTCAGCATCTTCTGCCCAGGGACACCTAGGGTTAAAAAGGGCCCACTGGGCCTCTCCACGGACCAGAGATAAAGGTATGCTGTCACCACCAGTTCACCGGGAAACCAGGCCTAGCAGCTCTGCGCATGGGGCTGGGGGGTGGCCCTGGGTGCAGAGTCCGAAGCTGCCGCACCCTGCGTGCCCCGCAGGCTCCCCTCCTCAGCATCCCCCACAGTGAACGGCCATTGCCTTCCTGGGGGCTTGGAGGACCCACCCCAACTGGCTTTCATTTAAGGGCAAACTGATCAGATGCTAGAGTCCCTCTCTCCGCAGACTGGGGGCCTGGAACTTTCAAGAAGCCTGTAACTCACATTTCCCCTGGCGCACAGACGGCGGCATTTCAAGCCTTTAGTCCCGGAGCCGGGGTAATTGTAGCTGGGGGAAAAATCATAACATTACCCAGAATATCCTTAGTGGAAGGGGCACTCAGAACACATTTAAGGGCTTAAATGGAGGCCATTTGAAAAAAGACAGATGGACAGGAACGCTTAGATTTCAAAAGTCAGGCCTTTCATTTCCCTCGGAGAATGCTTTTTGTTTCAGCTAACAGGTTTCAAACAGTGCTGCTGGCAACAGCCACACCATAAGGATCTTATTTAAGAGAACGATCAAACAGGATGGAAATGTGTGGAAAAAATCAAAAGGCCTTGAAGTTTTATATCGAGAAGGGAAAAAAGGGAAGGAATGTCCTTTGGCGTGACACCCGAGGCCCCCGCTTCGGCTGAGGTGACCCCTTGGGAGCTCTGGCAAGAGCCAGTGCGGGTACTTGGAGGGTCTGCAGGTACCAAGCGCCAGAGCAGCCTGGCCTTGGCACGGATATGGCGTGATCCCAGCCTTCCACAGCAAGCTGGACTTTCCAGGTGGAAAAAGACTTATCATGAGGGCGTTAATTAAGCAACACTCAGCTCAAGAAAAACCTCTTCCAGAAGCTTCCTCGAACTGAACCCAAGCCCAGGGTGACAGGACACCTGTGCTTTGGTGATGGGTCCCCCATTTGTCAGACCACCTAGCACCCTGATGGACCTCTCACAGCGCACTGGACCTGGACCTACACCCCTGATATGGGTCGGGCTCAGAACAAGCCCTTCCAGGCTGGCCTCCTGCCCTCAGGACTGTCTCAAGCAGGGGCTCTCACGTCTGCACCTCCCTCTCTGCCCAGACCTCCTCCTGAAACTCCAGACTATGCACAGGTGACGTGCCCTCTCTACCTCCATCCAATGAGAATCTCAAATTTCTTTCAACCTCCACTTAATGGGTATCTCAAGCTTAGAAGGTCTCCAAACCTGCAACTCCTAGAATCTTATCACTGTGATAAACACGGCCCAGCTATGCAGTCCCCTCCCTGCTCGTTCACCTACACCCCGATGATCTGCGAGTGCTCTCGCCTCCAACCACCTCTCATGCATCTCCACTTCCCGCATGAGTCAGGTCAAAAGTCAGCCTCTACCCGCTACCATGTGAAACTAGAAGAGGGACGCAATTAGCTGTCTAGTCTCTTAAAAAGTTAGGACTGATCAAATCTTTTAAATTTATACCAAGTTCTGAGCTATTCAGCAATTCATATTTCACATGCCCAGTGGCCCCATTTGCTAAGCCCTAGTCCCCTTACCCTGCCTTCAGGGCCCTGGACCAGCTGCCACACCTCTGACCTCATCTCCCAGTTCGCCCTGACCTCACTGCCTCCTCCCAGCCAGGCTTTCTGCTGGGCTCGAGCCTGGCCGACCAGGCCTCTCTACAGCGCTCTTCCTTTCTCGTCTTTACGTCTCACGTCACAGGTGGCCATAGGCAAGCCTGTCTGTCCATCCGCTTGACTCCCCTCTGCCTTTGTACATGCTCTACCCACTTTTCAGTCTCACGGTTCATGCATGTGCTCACCCCCTGGCTCCCCTGGCTCACAGCAAGAACAGCCTGGCGTGCACGGCACATACTTACAGGATGATGCATTCAGCGCTGACGGTGTTATTTAGGGTTGAAATTTCCATTTTACACATGACAGAACTAAAAACCAGTGATAACCAGTCATTTGTCAAAGTCCCCACCGTTACAGCGGGCAGTTCTGGTTTAGAGTCCATGTTGGCTGACTGCAGGTATTTTTTTTCCTGCTTTGCCTGTTCAGGCTCATACCAGCTCCCAGAAAACAGCACTGGGTTGAAGCTTCGAGCCTCAGCCCTGAATCTGTGGCTGCTGAATAAACCTACAGCAGATCAACATTCTCTAAGGCACTGACTACAGTAATCCATCAGAGGCTGGTTTAGGGACTCCCTTTTTTTAATAGGAAGGACGGCTAGAGACCCTTAAAAACCTAACTGAGATATCACCTCCCTCCGGAAGTCCTTCTGGACCAAACTCAGTCCCTATTTGTTGTCAAGGCCCAAGCCGCAAGGCCTGGCCCCAGCTGCACAATCACACCAGAGCAACGGGTCGCTGGGTGCCTCTCCCGTTCACCCAGGGTAGGAACAAACATCAACCCATTACTTTAAGCCTCGGCATGGTGATGGGAAGAGAAAGAGAGTGGCCTTTTTACTTGACGGAGCTACGTTCAGATGTCCTCAAGAGCCCATTACGTGGACACCTGCACCACGCCCTTCGCAGGACTTGGCCCAGGTGTAGAGAAACAGCTCATGGCTTTGGAGGCATTCCCCAAGCATCTATTGGCTAATGGGCAGGGAGGGAGGGCGGGTGCGCCAGCAGGAGGACAAACAGAAGGCTGATGGGCTGTCAGTCTGTCACTGTTCAGTGGTCCTCGCGCTGCTGGGGCTGGTGGTAACAGTGGTGCCTGGCCCAGGCGCTCCTGGCATGGCCGCCGTTCTGGGAGGCAGAAGCTCACCTGTAGGAGTCCCCGTCTCTGTTGTAGTCACACAAAAGGTAATCCTTTCCCACCACCTTGTCCCTGGCGATTTTCAGTGGCTGGTCGACAGAAGACAGGAGATCTTCACATAGACTGGGGACCTGCAGAAAAAAGGGAAAAGGCAGACATGGAGTTTAAACAGCACATTCGACGCAGGTCGGCTCACGGCAGCTGCCACCCGGCATGGCTGGCACACCCTCCCTGGCTTGGTACCTGCCAAAATCACGGGCCTGCTCTTCTCCTTCCACATGTGTCTATCACTGACTGTGTCCCTCCTCAAAGGAACCTGCTCTTGAACTACAGTGGCGCATGGCTCCTCATGCAGCCCGCCCGCCAAAACTTGTGCAGCTTTAATCACTTGGTCACCAGGGTGGTCTAGAGCATTGAAGTGTGTCTATGTTTGGGGCTGGTCTCTGGTGGGCCCGCTACAAGCGCAAGTCCTGAGAAGAAGGTAAACATTTCAAACACAGGAATCCAAAGAACTCTGAGAAGAAGAACCCACCCGTGCCGAGAACTCCCACTGGCTCTCACGCTGGGTGGAGTTTCCACTCCTTTCTAGGCCCCTTGCCAGGCAGGATCAGCTGCGCTCAGAGTCCACCTTACCTGATGCACAGGCAGCTTCACAGCAGCTTCCCTCAGAGCTGCGCCCTAGTGGGCTTATCTCAGGCGACATCCCGGAGCTGCCTCACGGCCTGAGGTGGACAGGGCTGAGTCCCAGGGCCGATGCTGAACTTGACACACGGCCCTGCTAGTAACCGGCCGCCAGCCGCCGCCGCCTCCCAACTCAAACGTCTACCTCCACCAAAATATTCCAGGAAGGGATGGCGGCAGATTCAGAAGTGAATTCCTTCGGGGTGAGTCCCTTGCACGCTATATTTCCAGTGTGCTGACTTACTCGTTTCACGGGCCTGGGTATGGAGTCCTCGCCATTTCGTTAACCAGGCAAGTGGCTGCCAATGGCACCAGTGAGGCTTCCAAATGGAAGAGCTAAATTATTTGCAAAGACACCCAGAGGAGCAGCTCAGCAGAAGGGCTGACAGTTACCGCAGGTCCTGGGTTCCTCCGGAAGCCCCTCACCACTGCAGGAAAGCCAGGGGCCACAGCCCAGCTTCCGTGGGCTCCTCGGCTGCTGCCCCCTGGGGAGCCCGGACTCAGCGTGCGAGGCGCTGGGCACACGAGGGGACGGCGACCCCGCCCTGTCGCTCACGGAGGCTCTGACCCCCGAGACGCAGCCGGCTTCTCAGACACGAGCAGCTCCGTCGTCGAGCCCCCGAGCCTGACGTAGCGGCTGCAGCCGGGTTGTCTTCAGAGTTCCTTCCTCAGTCACACCTGCCTGTGTGCCTTTGCCCCCCAAACACATAAGGTGGTAGCCCCCGCCCCCACCGCTGCCACCGCCTGCCCTGTGCCACGCACTAGCTGGCCCTTACCCACACTGCACCCTGGGACGTGGTCAGGTAGTCCTTCTATTGTGCAAATTACAGAATCGAGGTCCAGAGCCAATACATTGCCCACAGCCCACACAAGGAGCAGGAGGGACAGAAATCTCCCCCTCTTCCTGCCACTCTGGTTTTACTGCCAGCTGAGAGGAAGGGCCCTGCAGGGTAAAGGCACATCTTGGTGGCAAATCACCCTTCCTGGCCTCCACCCCGCTCAGAAGGCCAGTCCTGGCCGAGGCACAGAAGATGCTGACCCTTCCGCCAAGGGGCTGGGAGCGGAAAGACTGGTTTGCCGGCCCTGGCCCAGTGACAGGGCCCAGCACCTCCGTGCTGCCCATCACGTCTCTCCCAGGGGTCACTTTATTCTGTTTGGGGCTGCCTTGGTCTGCCTGCCGGTTCCCCATGCTAACTAGTTGGTACGATTTATCCTGATTACAATAGAGACCGAGAGAACAGGCTCAAGGAGTGAGGCTTCCTGACTCAACTACTCACTGGCCTGATGGTCTTGGGTGAGTCACTTTACTTCCCTACTAAGATTTGGTAGATGTCAAGACCAACCCACGGGACTGGGGGTCATATGAGAAATGCATTCAGTCTTCAGCCCAGTGCCTGTAACCGCCTCGCTGCCGTGCCTGCTTTCCTCCTGCCAGTGCCGCCCGCCACCCGTCCGTTTTAGACGCACCATACCTGACTTCACCGCACGGCTGCAGGCGCCGGACAGACTGACCCGGAGGAGCCAGCCCTGCTCAACCCCAGCTCTGCCTGGAGCCAGCTGTTTCCCCTTTCCTACCAGTAAGGCTGCGTGCAGCTAAGTTCCCCTAAACAGGAAAGCTTATAAGAGAATGGGATGGGGTGGGGGGAGGCCTATTCGCTCCGATCCAACAGGCAAACCCACGGATGAAATGTATTTCAGTCATTTCTGCCTCGCACTTACTACTGTGGATGTATCATGGTGTCCACCTCACTAGAATTCATTTCCACCAGGGCAGGGGCTGCCGTCCCATCCACTGAATCCTCAGCGCCCACGGCCATGCTGGACACACCAGCGCTCAATGTATGTGGGAGGGAGGCAGGAGCCCGGCAACGAGGAGCCTCCCAAACACCGGTCTGTTTTATGTTAAAGTTGTTAAACTGGTGCGCAGTGAGAACCTTGACCCAAACAACTTGTCCACTCAACTCTGATGGCCACCACAGACCACTCTCACTCGTGGCTCCAACCAGACACGCTCAGGCAAGGCCGAGACGCGCGAGCCTGGAGCCTCCCCCACGGCCCGTGTGCTGCTCTGTTAAGACCTCGAGAAGCCCCACGACGGGGGAGGGGCCGAGAGCGGGAGGCCTGGGGACTGGCCTGGGCCTGCTCCTAACGAGCCCCCCACACCCGTGGGCCCATCAGACAGGCCGCTGCTGGCCTGGAGTCTCGCAGCTTCCGTGAAAGCACTTCAGATGCAGACAGACAACAGCCCACAAGACACGAAGTGCTTCATACGGTTAAACGTATTCCCCCTTACTTGGAGAACGCCCTTTTATTTTTGGCATCACATTAACTCTAGTAACCTACAGGTTTATCCTGGCTTTGTCTGCTTTCAGGTTGGTACCCCAATGATCTGTTCTTTATTTTTTTTAATTTTGCCTTAATGTTTCTGATTTGTGAAATAAAAAACCACAGCGGCCACTGCTCTAGAAAAATGGGATTCAGCCCTCCTGGCCTGTCCAAGCAGTTCAGGGCACTTCAAAGTCAGCATAGAGGGCTCCCCCTTGTGACACGTGTGCTCCACACAGGGGTGGGCTGTGGTGCCAGGCTCTGACAGCTGCCCTGTCAACAGCCCAGCCTACCTTCCCTTTCCTTCTCACCACAGAGCTCCTCACGCCAAGTCAGATCTCCACCCCACCACCCCACGGCAATCAGCGGGAATTCAGTCCCTGCCCTGATCAGGGGTGGGGACGGCCTCGGCGTTTCCTCCAGGGGCATGAAGGACGCGGGCTCCCCGCTCCCAGCCAGGGTGCTGGGCTGCACGGGCATCGGGAGGGCACCTGCCCACTTCCGAGCAGCGCGCAGCTCTTGGGTATCAGCGGGGGGCCTTGCAGATCTGCCTGAACTTCTCAAAGTCCATGCAGGCACCAACTGACCTCAGAAGGTGTCTGACCTATACTTCCAGAAATCAGGGCACAGCCCAGAAAAGCACGCAGAGTCATGAATGGCGCGTGACCCGCCCTTCCGGGAAGCACCAGGGATGTGACGTGGCTGCTGACTGGATCACCTCTCAAGCTGGGCCCTACTTTTGTATTTCATTTTTCTTAATCTTGTTTTTTTGATCAAAGACAAAATGCTCTTGAAGAACAATCCTGCTGCTGTTGGAGAGTCAGAGGGAGGGGTGGGCAGTCGCCCGAGGTGCACTGGCCATGACCTGGCACCACCCACCCAGCCCACACTCCACTCCTGCCTGAACCACCTCTACCAACCACACTTGCCCTGTGCACTGCTCCCTGAACGCGCGTGCCTGCACGTGCACACTTGCACTTAAAGATCCCCTCCATTTATGACTCTGGGAAAAATAAAGGATTGGCCAGTGAAATTTTACCTGCGATGAATATTTTAGCATAAATGTCTCACTGTTACATGAGACATAAATACCTATTCGCTCAACCTGGCAAATGCCTGTTGCTCTCTTAAACCCTACCACCTGCAGGGCCCAGCCCAAAGAAATCTGGGCTTCTTTATCAAATGTCAAATTCTCTGGACGCCTGCAGAAGCAATGATGTCAACCAAACCCCAAACGCTTTGTGGATGGTGGATCCAATACTGTCACTGCTCAATTTTACTCCTTTACCACTCACACTCTGTACCTCTGAGGCAGACAGGGGTCCCCCAAGCCCAGCCTAGCGCCACACACTGCTGTGGGTGCTCATGTATGTCTGTGGACCTCTGTGGAAGTGGGTGTTAATGAGCCCTGTGGGCTGAGTCATATATTACAGACCCAACATAGAAGCAGCTTGGCTCTGTAAGTCCAGTCAACTAGTAACTCTCTCACTATACTCATCCCAGAGCCCCCCCAGCCCCCCGCCCCGCACTCATGTCAAATTGCTCACAACAGTGGAAGAAATCACATTAAGTCTCCTGGACCATGAGTCTGCACCGGGACTTAAAACGAAAGGACAGGCTCAAACAAAGCAGAGTTCACTGAGGTGCGTGTGCTATCAGCTCTGCTTCCTCGAAGCCAAAGAGGGCCCAGGAAGGAGGCTGTGGGTGTGCCAAGTCCAGGGGCCCGATGGCTTCTGCCCAAACCGTCCCTCTGAACTACTTAACAGTCTTTGAAGGGAGCCTCCCTGGTGGCGCAATGGGTTAAGCGCAGCGCTGCGGAGCTGTCGGCAGCTGTGGTGCGAGTTCACTGCCCGGCCAGGGAGAGTCCCACATGGCGCGGCAGACCTCTCCCGCCTCGCCCGCTGCTCCCCTTATCAGTGTGTTTCGGTCGATCTGCCTGTTCTGCTCCCCACTCTGTCTCTGGTGAACCCTCTCACCGCCCCACACCTCTGGCCTACACTGCAGCTTATATGCAAAAATACTATTAAAAAAAAAAAACAGTCTTTGAAGGAATGTACAGATAACACCAAAGATGTCAGGCCAACCCAGGCTGCTGGGGGGAATTTAAATTTAATTCCAAGTGTTTGGAATAACAGATGCCGCTGCCCTGGCCAGGACAACGTCCCGGCCGCGACTCTGGTTGGAGGCTCAGGGCTCCAGCCATTTCTCCACAGCCCCCAACTCCTCTGTGGATGTGTCCCCAAAAGCAGGAGCCACCAGGCCCTCCACTGACAGGCTCACCTGGCCCACCGGGGGCCACTGCAAAGAGGGGGAAGGGGGGTAAAGTGAGTAGGGCAGGGTGAGAACAACCCCAGGGGGTGAAAGTGAGAGGCCGTAAGGTACATCCCCACCACGGCGAGGAGGGAGGCAGGCGGCTGTGACCGTCACCGCCCGCAGCGTGGGCGACTCCGCGTGGAAACTCCACCTGCGTCGCCTCCGTGATGCGCAGCCAGCCCCAGGTGGGATACGGTCACCACCCTGCTTTCACGAAGGGGAAAGCGGGGCCTGAGGCTGACCTGTCCACGTCCCACGGCCAGCGGTCATGGTCTAGGTCGCCGACACAGTGCGAGGCACGGCGGAGCTGGCTTGAAACGCCCACCCCGCCCTTTCCCATTATCTAACCCAACAGCTGATCACATGAAGAGAGATACAAATCAGAAGTTTCCGGCCACAAGTGAGACTTGTGCTGGGGCCGCCATATGGTTCCACTTTTCCTCTTCCCCTTCTCCATTAGTTATTAATGTCGAAAAAAACTGTTCAACCAGAAAAAGAAACTTGAGATGAACCTTTAAAAAAAGCACAAAAGCCAGACCAGTTCAACTCCACGGCTAATCTAATCCGCGGCGCCCTGGCCTCTAAGGAGTGCACGCTTGTACCTCAGCGCTTAAAAAAAAAGGCCAAGGAACACACTCCGCCCCTAGATCTGCCTGCTGCGCAGCACTGGCCGCAGAGGTGGGACCCCAAGGTGGGACCCCAAAGTGAGAGCCCTGCCCACGCTCTCAGTGAGTCATGTTGGTGGAATCGCAGCCCAGGAGGGGCTTGGCAGTGGCCCCCCAGATAGCACCCTCTCCAGCAGGCAGCAGGGCCTCGGACAGGGGCTGAGGCCAGCAGAGGTCTCTGCTGCCAAGCTCTTCCTTTCATTTTTTCCAAGGCCCCAAACTTTCCTCTTTTCCCTTAGTAGAAAGAAAGAGTTACACGCACACACATGCCAGGGCCAGCAGCTGTGCAGTGTGGCTGGCGCGCGTCAGCCTCGAGGTCAGAAGCAAGCTCAAGTCCGTGGCCGGCCACTTCCTGCTGAGTGCGGCCTCCCCAAACCTCAGGACACCCACCTCTGAGACCACTGCCCTCCACAATCACTCAGTGCCCCGCGCGCTGCCCCAGGAGACAGACACACGCCTGCCCTTGGCACTCGCCCAGCCCTGGGCGGCAGACGTGGCACCAGGCGCTGTCCGGAGAGTCCCGAGAGCAAGAGCAGCAGGGAGGAGGGGTCTGTGGAGAATAGAGGAGGGCACGGATGGGGGGGGGGGGCGGCAAGGAGGGAGGAGGCCCGAAGTCAGTGCAAGAAGAAGGGAGCACGCTGTGGCTGGAGTGGCGCGGGGCCGCTCGTGGGGTGGCAGCCCCAGCACATCACTTTTTCGTAAAAATATTTTAAAGATTTTATTTATTTATAATAGCTAATACATTCACACAGGTCAAAATGCAAAAAGAAGCGAGAGCACACACAGGGCACACGGGCAGGCTCCGTGGCCTATGGGGGGTGCCAGACACCCCAGTTTCCTCACAGCTGCTGTTACAGGGACCTTGGCAGGTGGTCAGAACACCCCCCTCACAAAAGTCACTCTTGGGGTTCGGAGGCTGCCCCCCATGGAGAAAGCTCCTTCGAGGCAGCAACCCACCCCGACCTGTACGTCCCGCTCGGGTGGCTCAGCTTAGTCACTCTGAGGACATCTTGGTCAATGACGGGCCAAGTATCCGACAGGACCAAAAGGGTGCCCCACACAGGCATGTAGGGCCAGCAGGCTGGAGGACCCCTCTAGGACACTGGCACGACGACGAAATCACCTGACAACACATTTCTCCAAACAAGTCCCAATGTCGGGGGACACGTGACTGTACTCCGGGACGGGAAGCAGCTGATGTTCGAGACCCGGCAGGTGGTGCCTCAGCGGCAGGAGGCGGCCGGGCCCCAGCTCAGGGTCTGTCGCCATGGGGTGAAAATCACTCGGGCAGACAGTGCCGGCACCTGGGCCAGGGCAAGGCCGGAGGCCTCTGTCTTCTGGGCAGGACGGGGGGGCACCTTCCCCACTCTGGGGATGAGGAGACTGGGGTGCAGGGACATTGCTCCCAGCTCCCAGGGACGCAGAGGGTGAGGGGTGGGGAGGAATTGGGATCTGATTTGAAGCCTTGACCCAGCTCTTCCAAAGCACAGAACCCACAGGGCCAACAAGAGGAGCAGCCCCCCGGCCACCACCGTGTGCTCAGAGGTGAGGGGGTGAGCAGAAACAGGAGGCGAGTCTCTGAGTCATGTGGCTCAAGGTCGCCCCATGCCCCCATGCGAGACGTAAGCCAGTGGGCACACAGCTCTCCCACACTCATCCACCCTCCCTGCATCACACCCCTGGGGGTCCCCCGTCTCCTCAGGGGCAGCCTCTGCTAACTAAGCGGTCCCCACACTAGGTACGAATGGCTAGTGAGGGCACCGTCCTTCTGTCCGGCTGCAGGCAAGACTCACACAGCGCCCGGGGAAGTGTGGGGAGCAGAGGAAGTCCACAGCACAGAGCTGGGTGACAGTCACTTGGGCCTGACATATACGTGGCTGCCAACATTAGGAAACCATTTTTGACCAACGAATGCTTCCAAATTCCTCTTGGAAGTCAGGTTTCCACATGCCATTAACAACAAAGAGCCTTTTCAAGAAACGACAAGTGCCCCTCTCCCTTCCTTTTCTTTTTTCCTCTTAGGCAGGTGCCCCAAACCATCCCTGAGATAAATAATAAACAAAGGCAAACTTCCTGGGCTTGGTTTCAGCCATCCATTCTCAAGACTCAAAAGCTCTGCCTTTTGGAAGCTTGCGGCCTGAAGAAGAGGCCAGAACAGTTTTCTACAGGGAGGGTCAGAACAAAGAGAAGACAAACTGAAGGAGAAATTAAAATCACTACATTTGAGTCAACCAGGGGCACACACAAGGCGCCCGTTGTCCACATGTAACCTTACGCTCCCCTGAAGGGGGTGAACCCATGAACCCAAGCCTAATTAAATTAACCACTCCCTGGCAGGGAGCAGACAGGCCGGGCTCTCTCCCCCTAAGCTGACCCTGTCATTAAGGCCTGGCCCCTGAGGGACACAGCACAATGCACAAGCACCTTCAAGAAGCCAGAGGCAGCAAAGTCTCAGGACGGAAGTTAGCTGCGACTCCGACGCAGGCGACTGCACGCCATCCCTGAGCTGGTGGAAGTGGCAGGGGAGGCTCCCCGACGCAGTCCCACCCCCACCCCCAACCCTTACATCCTGGCCACAGCCTCTTCCCCACCTGGGACACCCATCCCACCCCCAATGTCAACTAAACAAACTTCAGCTGCCCTTTAGGCGTCCTCCATGCATCCCCAAAGCACCTCAGCGCAGGTAACTGTGACCTCCCCTCGCCCTCTGTGCCTCACGGATTGGGGGCAGGGATGGGCTCTGCCCCGCACAACGCGGGCAGGGCTTGCTTGTGTTGGAGGCATTATGCTGAACTGCCGGCATGAGGGTCCCTCAGGTTGAGCCCCAATGTTCTGAAGCCCGTGTCTGTCTCAGCGGGAAACACATGCCCACCACCACATTCTACAGTGCTGTCCTAGAGCTGGGGCTGCAGGGTGGGGAGGGGTGGCGGAGAGCGCGTGGGGCGCCATCCAGGGCAGCACCCCAGGAGCCCACAGCCACCGGGGGCCAGTGCAGCGGCAGGGGGTGCAGGCGCAGTGAGGGGACCCGCTTGGTGACCCAGCGGCCGACCCAAGTCCCAGGGATACCGCGAGTCCCTGGCAAGCACGTGCGTGTGGGAGCGAGGGGGGCGCGAGCCAGACAGAAGCCCCACGACTGGCCAGGGGCTGCCCTCCTCTCGGGCGGCTGGCACCATGTCCTGTGCTGGTCCTTCCACTGGAGGGACGTCCCGCCAGGTTCTGCTTTCAGAGTCAGCCACAGAAGGTGACTGCGCACGGACAAGGACCACCACAGGTCCTGCTGGGGGGCAGCTGCACTCGGAGGTGGCCAGTGTCCCCTTTGCTCGCTGGGCCTTCCGGCACTGAGGTGCCTGTCTCTCCACTTTGGCGCAATGGGAAGCAAAATCAATTCCGTGGCTTCAGATAAAATTCAACCCTATGTACGAGGAGGGCTGAAATGTGGGGCTCCATCCTGGAGGAATGCCGAGCCTGAGAAGAGAGGGGGTGCAGAAGGGTCCCTGTGCTCCAGGGGGTAGGGCCAAGTCCCGGGAGCTGCGAAAACACACAGGGGGGTGGACCAGAGCTTCTCTGGGGCTGAGCGGGAGAAGGGAAGCTGTCCGGGGCCAACATGGCAGCTGAGTTAAGAAGGGCGCGTGAGTGTGGCCGCGGGTCACAGAGGAGCTGGCAGGGCTGTCAGGGGCAGGCAGTGGCACCCGGTGGAGGAATCCTGGACGAGCTGCCGCTGAACCACCCAACTGCACCCCGCCAAGGGCTGAGTTTATAGTACGTGAATCATTTCTCCATAAAGCTGGTGTTTAAAATTAAAAAGTGAGTCAAGAGAGAACAGGGAACTGTAAGTGAATACAACTGCAAAAAAGGGAGAAGAAAAGCGAACTGGGGGTTCTGGCAGGTGAGACTGTGTTACCGACTAAGCCTGGTCAGTACAGCGTCTCTGGGCACGGGGAACCTGCTCCCTTTCTCGTCACTTCTTTCTGTTGACCTACAGCCCACAACTTTCCTACATCAAAATAAACGGGGGCACCCTGAAGGGGGTGCATCTGCCCTGGAAGCCAGAGCGGGGTTTGCAAACAGCTGGCGGGGCCAGGAGACCAGAGGGTCCCCCCACCCCTCCTCTCTGGGATGAGCCTAGGGAGCAAGATGGGGTGTACGTTCAGAGGAGAGGCGGGGATGGGGAGCTAAACCACGAGACGAGATGAGCAAATAGGGTCACTTTGCTTGCAATATCCCACAACATTTTGTAGTTTAAGACTTAAGACTATTATCTTCACAGCCATCTAGAAACGGCTTCCTGCACTCACCAAGTCTGTGACATTCTTCCTAAAACATCCACTGGGCATGGCCCTGTGAGGTCAGGGGCTGAGGGGACCCACTGCCCCAGGCGCCCAGCCTGAGGACACCGACGCGAGCCTGGCAAGGACCCACACTCGCCACCGGCAGTAGCAGGACAGGCTTGGAGAGCCCGGGTCTCACCCCGAATCCCGTGTCCACGTTACCTCAGGAAATCTCTCTATTTATACACAGAACCTAAGTTTCCTCCTCTCCCCGGAGAGATGTCCCGAAGACCCCTGCCCCATGCTATTAATTAAAGGAGCCCCGTGTCCCAGGGCGCGGGCGTCCTCTCAGTCTGGCGGCTGGCGCAGCACCCGGGCAGGGGACAGGGACCGCGCTGCCTCCCCCCAGACCCCGCGGGCGGGCGCCGCGGCTCAAGAGCAGCCACCTTCCCGGCCGGCTTCAAAGGCCAGGCGAGCAGGCTGTGCACGCCATGCTCTTCCCCAGTGTTTTCAATCTGTCTCCAAAACCAGATGTGCTCTAAGGGGGCGACCCAGGGCGCCCTCCAGGGCTGGAGCTGCCAGCCTGCAGCGGCACCGCTTCCTGTCAGCGCGGGGAGCACGTGCTTCCGCCTTCTGCCCCCAGGGGGACCCTCTGACTCCTTGCACGGCCCCCACTTCCCATGGGCCAGCACAGGCTCCCACTCAGAGCAAGCTGCGGGCCGCTGGGCAGAGGCACTCCAGGAGTTTCAGCAAACGCGCTCTCTGGGGCCCACCAGCCACAGGAGGCCGCGTGCTTCCTGAAACGCAGGCGCTCCAGACCTCCCACGGGAAAATGCTCCCCGGGGCTGGGCCAAGGAAGACATCTTTGTACATTTCAGCTCCAGCTGGCCAGAACCAAGACTCTTCCTCACCCTGGGGTGTCAGCTCGTGTCCCTGACCTTGGTGGTCCTGTCCACTCAGCAGGGCCGCAGGAGGACTGAAGCCTTATTTCCTTTTTCCCCCCGAACAGGACCAAAATAATTCTCTAGTTCCCTCATCGTGTAGAGGTTCCAACAGTATGGCTGCCAGGAGCACCCCCACTGCTACCCTCCAGTGCTGGGGGAGATACATCAAGGTTAACCCAAAATGACCCACCCAAAAGCACTTGCACATGTGATTCCAGAGACCTGATTTCCCTGTATTAGGCAGAAAGTCCAGAAAGAAAAAAACTTCCCCCGAACAAGTCAGGGCCTTCAAGGGGACTTGCTGAGTGGCAAACATTTTGCAAAGATGGAATTTTAAACACAAACACAAAAGGGCAGAGATTTGAGGCAGAAGAGCTCTGCACACAGCTGGGCGGTCCCTTAATTAGGGAAAGAGCTGCAAAGGCGGGGAGCTCAGCCACTCTCCCTGTGGTCTCCAGAATGGAAAGAATGTGGAAGCCAGTGGGGCAACCAAGAAAAGTTCTGCTCCAACTGGGCCCTCTCCCCAAGGAGGAGCACTTGGGCTTGTCTTTTGCCACCTTCCTCAGTGGTCACGGTGAGCCCAGAGAGCACCAGAAAAGGAGAAGACAGGCAGGAGGTCCCGGCCTCCGAAGGGGCCTCGCGCAACGGCACGGCGGACTGGAAGGGAGCAGGCAGGAAGGCACCTTCAGGCAGAAACACGAAAACTCGAAACACCCCCTCGGCTTGGGCCATTATTCTCTGTTTTCATGTATGGCACCTTCATACATATTTTAAATGGACTGAAATATCCTGCAAGCGGGCAGGCGATGATCTCTAATAAAACAGAAAAACAGCAACCCCCCCCCCCCCCCAGGGAGCCTCACCCACTTCACGCTCGCTAGCTCGGGCAGAAGTGGTGGTTTTCCCCAAACAGCCACACCCACACCAGCCTCCTCTCTCAAAACATTCAATGCAGCTTCGGGTACAGTCTTTTTAGCTTTACATTTTAAAAGGACAGTTTATCAGGAAAAGGAGAGAAACAGGCACATGCAGTCACAGGTGGGCAGAGCTGGGGTGCAGTCTTTTAAAACAGGAAAGTGAGCTCCACTTTGGCGAAAGCCCCTTGACCCCAGCAAAGTCAGGAGTCACCAAGACTCACCCGGCGACCCACCGGCCCCATCACAGGCGGGCTCAGCGCCCCTCCTGGGTTTCCCCTGCACTCTGAGCCCCTCTCCACCCGAACCCGTCATCCGCCTGGGGTCTCCCCCACCCCTGCCCCGCGTGGCTGTGACACGAATGTTCTCTGACTTAGCACTCTGCCCCAGAGCTTCAGCTTGGGCCCACCGGGGGGGGGGGGGGGGGGGGGGGACTCTGAGCACATTGAGCAATGCGACCTGCCAAGAGCAGGTTTAAATTGGTCAACAGAACAGGCCTGAAAATGCTGGGGAAGAAGGTGGACAATGCACTGGCTGAGAGACAGTAATGGAGTTCCTTGTGGACATCCCAAGCGAAGCCTCAGGAAAAAACAAACTGAATTTACTGTGCTGCAGGAAGGAGACCTTTACTTCTAGGACAAAAAGTCACTGTAGATATTTGCATATCAAAAATAAAATTTAAAAAAGTAGCAGTAACTGAAATGCCCTAGGCACAGTCAGATGGTCAGAGGAGAGTCCACTTGTGCCAAGATGGCCACTCCCAGCCCAGGGCAAGTCTCCTAAAGGTTCTGTCTTAACTTAGCCTCCCCTCCCCTCCCCTCCCCTTTCTTTTCTTTGCTTTCCTGTCCTGTCCTTTCCTTTCTCTACGACCCAGTATTCCAGTCACTGGTAATTAAATGTACCTGTGCCTTCCAGAGGAGAGGGAGATGAACAACAGTTAAATCTCTGGGCTTGGCTCCGACTCTCCTAAGCGTGGCCTGCTGTCAGGCACTTAGTCCGAAGCCTCCCTCTGACAAAGCTCCCAGCACCACCATCTGGAACATCCATTCTGGTCTCAGCCCGGAGGCTTTGATTACATAGAAGGGTAACAGGCCCACTAGGACCTGGGAGTCTGGAGTTTTATGGGTGCTGTTCCTACTTCTCCTGCACACAAGCATCTAGAATTAGGTCGGGAGTCATTTGCAAAGCGGGAGGGGCGCCCACAGACCCCTCACGGGGCCCTCATTGGTAGGTTCTGGGCATACTGCGATTGACAGGACCGCTAATGACGCTTAACTGTGAGCAACGGGCCAGGAAGGCGGCAACAGATGTGGCAAAGGGGCCACGGCAAACCATGTGTGATGAGTAACAGTGACCGGCCACATGAGGCCCACGACAAGAGGTGGCGGATCGCCCCCTGCCCCGCACCCTTTCTAGCTCTGATGCCTGCACACAAACAACAGGAAGCCTCTGGGTGTACGGGATGGCACCCCACTTCCATCCTCCCAACAAAAGCTGCTGGGGGGAGAGTGCAGGCAGGGCAGTGATCGACCACCAACGCTTCAGTCTCCACCAGCATGCCATCTTTACCAAGGGAAGGTGTGGGTGCTCGGCTCCATGCCATGGGGAGCTCCCCGCAGGCATCCTCGGCATCAGGGGCGCAAGCAGGTGGCACAGGTGAGAGGCTCCTGCGGCCAGCCCACCAAGAGTGACACCTGAGCAGAGGCCTGAGGGCCAAAGCCAGGTCACTGAGTAAGACCCCACGGCGGGGGGCTTTTCCAGCTGAGGAAGGGGTGCCTGGGGCCGCACTGGCAGTGTGGGGAGAAGACAGACAGGTTCAAGATGGGACAAGGGATTTGCAGGCAGGATGAGGTGGCGGTGGAGAGAAAGGACATCAGGCACACGCATCAGGCGGCGGCCAGGCCGCAGGCAGGGGTCCTGAGGGCTCCACGTCCACCAGGCCTGTCTGGGCGCTGCACAGGGGCTGTGCCACCTCCTAGGGTAGGCGTGAAATGAGCGCAAATGACCAGCCTCAGAGGGCAGGTCCACCTCAGGACCCCTCCCCACCTTGGAAGACCACCCAACCACTGTTTAGTTTTTCCCTAGGGCTTCCAGAGAACTTCCAGTGCGAGCGGAAGGGTGGGAAAAACCCACCACCTACAGGAGCCCACCGACTACCAGGGCCAACGGCGAAGCAGCGGCCACTCTGTTCAGGGAAGATGGGGGTTTTCATCGTCAGTGCCAGCAAGGACAGGTTCACTGTGGATTCGGGGAGACGGGTAAGGGAGAGTTCAGGAGCCCTCAGTGGATTTTTCAGGCTTTAATTCTCTCGGGGAACTAGGTACACCAGGCAGGGAGGCTGGCATGCAAGGAGGCAGGCAGGGGCCGGACAGGGGGGACTGGGAGGGAGGCAGGCAACCGAGCTTCCCAGCTCCCCACAAATCTTTGCCCTTTCTCAGGTCTCTCTCTGGCGTTCGCTCGTGGTTATACTCCGGGTGTCCACAATCAGGCACGTGTGCCCCGCACCCACGCTCCCTTTCGCATCAACACGATCAAGGCTGCAGGTGATGGCCACAGAGAGCAATGGCGTAAGACGCCTGAGTGATCCATTTAGCCTACACACTGCCATGTCAATCTCCTTTCTTCCAGGGTAAATAAGCCCAGCCCTCAGCAATCGGGCTTGTCGCCCACACGCCGGGTGACAAGCCCCACCTGAAAATAATGGCTGTGACGGTCTCACCTGTGAAAGCCATCAGGAAGGCTCCCCAGGGTGAGAGGGCATAGCCCCCAGGCTGGCAGACCCCAGGGGCTGCAGGCAGCTGCTAGGAAGTCTGACGGTAATGAAAGCGTCAGCGCATCCCCGACATTTATGAAGCACCTGTCTGCCTTGCCTTAGCACTTTACGCACACTCCCCGATCCTTACCACTGCCCCAGGGTTTCTTATCCTGATGGAGCAGGTGGGAGGAACTATGGAAGGGGAAGCAAGTTCCCCAAAGTCTCGAAGCTGAAAGGCCACCAAGGAAGACTCGTATCCCAATGGACTCTACCCACTGAGGTGAGCTACCAAGCCGATGGAGAATGACCCAATGACTATTGGGTCATATGGGCACAGATCCGAGAGAAACAGACGCCGCTTCTGGAAAAACGGGGTACTGGGAAGTGGCGACATCAACATGTGGGTCTCCATGGTGGTCCTCCAGTTCTCAGCAAGGGAGCTCAGACACTGCGGCTGAACCCACCTGGCCCTCACTTTGCAGAGAAGCCAGACACCCAGAGACCTAGTGATTACAAAGCAAATTCGTGGGGACCCACAGCTACAACTCAGGTGTCCTGAGAGCCAGTGAGATTTGCTTGAAAATGCACACAATGCTTTTCTCCCAGCAACTCTTCCCTGCCTATCAAAGGTGCTACCAGCTTTCTGAAGCAGTTCTCGAGCAAAAATACAGGCATCTCGGGAGCCAATGGCTCCTTCCACGCCATGTTACCAAACTGTTAGGAAACTTGACACTTCACTAGCATCATCCTCAGGGCAACTGCCAAAAAGGGTCTAGGATTCAGGTCATCTGATGCGTGGCTTCCAAACCTTTCCGAGAAAGCCAAAGTTTCCACAGTGGATGCCATGAGAGCGAGCTAGAGAAATGCTGGACTCAAGGGGAAAGGGCTCCTGTTTGTTCCCTTCAACTGCAGAGCCCCGTGATCTGCAGGGAGACCGTCTGCAGGCTTCCTTCCTCACTTCCTTCCTCACCCCTGACCAGTGGGCCCCAGAGGGTGTGCACGGCCTGTGTGCCCCACTCTCTGCCCAAGCACCTCACTGCTCTCACTGGAGGAGTCAGCAGGTGGTGAGTCCTGGGCCCAGGGGGCTCCAGCACGGCCTCCCCGGTGACCTCGGGCCGAAGCCCCTGCTTCACCACCATCTGATGGGGACAGAATAACGACATCATCGGTGTGTTCTGCAGCGCTAAGGAGGCACGTTCTTTGCCATTAAGGTGCACATATTTTTCAAGTTTGCCTTAATTTTATTTAAGCTTTTACGTTAGAGGTGCATCCAGTCAAGGCAACCTTCTGGCCTGTGCTTCCATCAGACACCCCACCTCAATTTCAAATAGGAACGATGGCTCTTTGGTTTTCATTTAATAATAATAAGGAATAAGAGCACGTGCTGTGCAGTATACACATTCAGCTTATTTTCCTTCAAAATTTTAGCTGTTTCAGCAATTTCAAACAGCCCGTAATTTTCTCACTGTACAATGCGAGTATCCCTTGTAACACAGCCTAAGTGCTTGCAGTGCTGGGTCTGTTTCTGAGCTGCATGACCCCATTTGCGTGGCCTCAGCCCACAGCTCTGCAGGTCTGAACCAAGGCCACTGGCTGTTGGAAAACTCATTCCTCGGTGGTGGGCTTTTATGCTAATACAAACAGGACTCTGTTGGTCCACCCTTACAGCCAGCCCCAGCCCCGCCCTGCCCCGCCCAGCCCTGCCCCCCAGCATCATGTAGTCTAACTGCTATATGCTGGAGTATAAGCCGATTTGGGTACCTGTGATTTAAAGGCAGCTGCAGGGAAAATGAAGCATCTTAGGCTTTCCTCTGCCCTCTCACTGCTGGCCTCTATGGCTAGCACCTGCGGTCTTGCCCTCCCTCCTGGGCTGCGCACAGATGCCTGGGGCCAAGTGGCATGAGCACAGGGCTCGAGGGCCTGTGATTATGGACACCTGGGCCCCAGGAGCATGGTGTGCACATGTGTAAGTGCGGGCACCTGTGCCAAGAGGCAAAGGCTAAAAGGGCGGCGTCACCCTGCGACGAGCGTAGGAGACCAAGAACGCTGGAGGCGGCCGTCTCCCTGCCGGCTAGTCTGTCTCCCGAGTCGGCATGAAAGGCCCAGAAAAATCCAACAAAGGCTCCAAAATTCTCTTTTCCTCTGAGAGAATGGACAATGAACCACCCCGGCCTGGGGTAGCTGCTCAACAGCGGTCACCTAGTGACCCAATTCATTTGTACTGCAAGAACCTACTTTTCCTAAACTTTCTTAGATCAGCTTTATTAACTGAAAGAAGAAAGGGTGTGGGGCGGTGGGAAGTCGCTGCCTTTCTCTGTTCCTCACTTTCCTTCTCTGTAAACAGGGACCCTCTCGCTTTATAGAGCAGTTCTGAAGACTAACCACGATGATGCAGGGAGTATAGAAAAAGTGAGGCCCATCTATAGTTTAGTGCTTCTAACATCTGACGGCTCTCCATTAAAGCCACTTATTGAAAAAGATTTTATGGAGAAGAGGGGAATTCTAAATTCAAGTTCTAAATCTGAAGCCAAACAAAAATTAGTTTCTATTTTGAAATTTTAATTTCCTCTGAAAAATAACAAACGTGTACTCGGTGGCTGACATCACAGGTGAGTGGAGTTCAAAGTGCCCAGCTCTGGGAAGTCCACGGCACTGGTCGCGGCGGGTGACCGCCCTCGCTGCTCTAGAACCAGTCTCCGGGAGTGGCCTGCGCTCCCCGAGGCACACACGAAAGAAGGCCAAGCCCTCTACCCTCTCCTTTGCACTTTAGGTTTCAGTTTTTGTCTGGGCTGCTTTTGCAGGAGCCAATCCCTCTTGGTCTCTAACAGATCAAACTTGCAGGAGCCTGAGGTGACTTCCAGCCATCTGGGGGGGAGCAGGTGAGGCGAGGGTGCTCCAAGGAAGCCCGTTTCCTCTTTCTGAGCAAGCCCAGGCTTCCCGTTCTGTTAGCAGGGCTGCCGCCCTGCCACAGGTTGGAGGCTGTGCCTCAGGCGGGCAGGGCTCTCACCTGAGTGGCAAGCTGGCGTCCTGACAGGCCCCGTTCCCGGAGAGCACTGGGTGGGAAGCAGAGTCCAGGGGCTGTGTCCTCACGCTCCCTTGCTCTAGTCACCAGCTGCAGTCCATTCAAAGAGCAAAAAGCTTGCATGAAAAGGCTCACCACAACTTTCCAAGGAATGGAGTTCATTAAAATACTGCTGGAGGCCCTTGGCTGGAATGATTTTTCCCCTTGTAAACTGGGAACTGCAGTACAGTGTCGCCTGTAGGAAAGCTCAGAAACATCAGTATAGCAGACACTGCTGGTCGCTGCATAATCACCAATTATTTGATCCGTTTCCTGCTCCGGAGACAATATCCGGCCCGGGGAGAGAGAACTTCCCGGCATATCCTACAATTAATGGGAGAGTGGAAACCAAGTTCCCCCACTCTGGACACAAACCCAAAGGGAACTCCCAAAGGGGTACAGCACAGACCCCCGTTCCTGACTTAGCAGGGACCCAGAGCAGGCCAGGCAATGGCTCCACACTGCACCGGTCCCGAAAGCATCAGCATCCAGAACTCTGCAGGGAGGGAGCCCCCCACCCCCCCGCCCCGTTACAAAGCCCAGCTGAGTCCCCAACCTAGCCGCCCCCTGGGAAACACCGTGGCGCAGGCCCGACTCGGGGAAGCAGCGACTCGACTCAGGCTGTGGAGGAGAAAATGTCTCGCATGTGGACATATTATATAATTTAAAAGGACAACGGAAATTTCACTACTTGAGGCAACCACCTTTGGATTTGCTCTCTATTACCAGGAATACTTTGTTAAAAGAATCTGGAAGCAGTAAGACGCCAGGTGAAAAGTGGCCAGCAGCAAGCCAGAGAGGGCAAAAACTCATTGCTACCTGAGCACATCCTTTAAATAACCTGTCACACCTTTACTCACAAGTAAAGACACACAGCCGCTGTGTATCTGCTCGACAGATATGCGATGCACACCTGTGGCGCCCTCCTGACCCGACCCCGACTTGGGGAGCAAGCCTGTCTACTTGCAGCCTAGCACCTGGCAGGCACCAGACAGTCGTACAAAGAACTCAGGTCCACAGCTCAGGACAGTCGCCCACCGAGCTGAACTGATGAAGACCGATGGCTAAGAGAATCCAACCAAAGTCATTCTTTAAAGGGATCGAGGGCCTCCCCGGTGGCGCAGCGGTTAAGCTCTGCGCTGTGGAGCTGTCGGCAGCGGCGACGCGAGTTCGATGCCTGGCCGGGGAGAGTCCCACATGGTGCGGCAGACCTCTCCTGCCTCGCCCGCTGCTCCCCTCAGCAGTGTGTTTCTGATCTGCCTGTTCTGCTCCCCGCTCTGTCTCTGGTGAACCCTCTCGCCGCCCCACGCCTCTGGCCTGTACCCCAGCTTGTATGTATAAAAAATAAATCTTAAAAAAAAAAAGTTTAAAAAAAAAAAAATAAAGGGATCGAGATTTAGGATCCTTGTGCTTTTCCTCCTGGAAGGGGAGCTGAGGAATAGGCTGCCTTTCTTCCCAGGGCTGAGCACTGGAAGTGACTGAATAAACACTCACTGACTCCATTAACTTCACCTACTAAGTCAAGACCTCTTCAGAAAGGAGAAGATATTTTAAACGCGGCCTCTGAAATAAAGGAGAGGGAAAACGCTGGTATGACCTGGTTTTAAATAGCAAAGGTAAAGGGTAAGTAGGCAGGAAGAACATGCAAGTTGCTCAGCCTCCGGCACAGATAAACCAGATCCTAGCTGGCCTGCAAGATCCCCAAGGCCAGAGATGGCACCCTGGGGTCCCCGGCCCCAGTGTGTATCACCTGAGGCAGAAAGGAGTCTGATGCCTAATTCCACACAGCTGTCAGTGGGAAAATGATTTCCGTAATTCAATGGCTCATCTGTTAGAGACGAAATAGTAATGCTTAACAGAAATGAAATAATAAAAACTACCAAATATAACATAAGCCGTTATTTCACCAAGCACAAACTGTGACCCTGACTCCACCGGCAGCTTCAGGGTGAGCAGGTTCTTGCAAACATAAACCGCAGGTCTACTTGCCCGTTCTTGGGCCCCTCAGTGCACCGCAGCCTTCTACCTGTCACGGGGGAAGAATCCCTGCAGACGTCACGCTGTGCAGAGGCAGTTTCTGCGAGCTGTTCCAAGCACAGGTACAGCCAAGGCCGGTGCCAAGTCCCGCCCCTGGCTGGCCCTTTCTATTTCTGGAGGGCAATTCTAGCTGCTAAAGAGAGGAATCTGCTAAGAAAACCGCCCAGATTATCAATTCCCTGGTAGAAGCAACAGGTGTCTCTGCCACCTCTGGCCCTCTGGGATGGGGCAGGAGCTCTCCCAGGGTGGACATCTCCCCGCCGGCTTGAGCAAAGCCTGGGGAGTCTCGAGAGCCCAACCTTTGGCTGATGACAGCACAGAAGAGAGAAGGAATTAAAAAATGAAGTGACCGATGATTGCAAACAAAGACTTTGCTGTCTGGTTAAACAGATTCATGGCTATTTTTGGTTTGCTCTTAAAAAGGCAAAGGACGGATGCCTGCTGGGTGCCAATTTGCAGGAAAAAACTCCTTCCTCAGCTCAGGGCTCAAGAAGTTTCAACCACTACTGCCCGTGTAAAGCCACAGAAGGTCAAAGTTTACGAAGCCAAGGGTGCATCTCAGCATCCGTCACGACTCCTGGCCTACATGGATGTGTGGGCATTTTTAAAACAGCTTCACAGTGCATTTTGGCTGGCTCCACTCTAGTACAATGGGATTAATATGTAATAAAGTGATGTTTTGGCATCTGCAAAGGAAGGTCGTTTCTTACCAGTCAGAGCATGTACCATAATCCCAAGGCTGCAAAAGCTCTGCTGGTGGAAAGAAAAAGCAAGCTGATCTGGCGTGATAAATTGGGCTGCCCGGCCTAGCTGCCAAGCATACACCACATTTCTCTTTAATTCTGCTCTGTGATCAGACCGCTGGTGGACTGGATACATTCCTCTCCAGTTCTCTGGCTCCAACATCTGAGCAAGGCTAGTCCCTTCATGGGGAATGCTGGCAAATCCCAACATTCTTGTCAGTCTTAAAATTGGAGACTGTTCTCGAAAACAGCCACATCCCCGTCATTATGCCGGGCAGGTGAGCACAGAGGAAAGCCTGCCATCTGCGCCGGGAGAAGCATCAGCTGCTTTGAAAACATCTGACTGGTCCCAGGTTCCACGAAACCAAGGCCTGGAGACGCCACTTCTAGACGGCCCTGGATGGCACGAGACCTGAAAACACGGCTTTGAGGAGAAACTAAGGCAGCAAACCGATCTCAGCGCCACTGTGGTACCCTCAGCACGGACCCACATGTACGAGAATTTTGCACACCCAGCGAAAAAGAAAAACCGCCATACGCATACAATGTTAGAAAAGCAGCAGCCACGGAAGGAAAACATTCCAAGAAGTCATGTCCAGGACTGGTCGGAGGACCCAGCCCCAGACCGGCACGGCTGAGCAGCCCCTCTGCAGCGCGCCTCACACTTAGGGAGGCGCCTCCCTGCTCCTGACCTGCTGAGCAGGCCAACTTCACTGCCATTTTGACATTCATCACACTTCAAATTAAAAAAATTAATGAACCCAGATTCCCAGCCCATTTTTGAAGAGGCTGGTCTCCGGTCAGCCGCAGGAGGCAGAGGGGCACGAGTCGGGCTGCCGGGCAGCCTGGCTGGGGGGAGTGGCCGCCTCTCCAGCTCCCCTGAGGCCACAGACAAGGCAACTGCTCACCCCAAGGGGCCTGGATCTAAGAAAGAAACGTTACAAGTCTTTAGTGTTTCAAAAACGTGCAAATTTTAAATACTCCATAATATATTTGTTTTAGTAATAGATTGCTAATGGGTTAAATTTACCTTTTTGTTTTCACCCAGGTAGGTAAGAAAGACACACCACAGTGAATCTGTTGCTTTGAGTGTCGGTACCCTGGTACCTTCGACTGAGTTACCCTGGGGGGAGACTGGGGTTCCTGATACCCTGAGCCCTCTCACCACCTGGCTTCTTCCTCACAGTTTAATCATTTAAAAAAGGTGAAGTGTCATTTGCACATTATTAGAGGGATAGTGTGAAAATTAGACGAAATAGTAATGCAAATGACAGCATCTAGCTCAGTCCTGGGTACACAGCGAGTGTTCCTCCCCTGTTCCTCCCCGAGCCATAAGGCTGCCGCCGGCCCCTCCCAGCCTCTAAGGGAGACCAAGTCTTCACCGCTGTGGAGAGCAGCACATCCTCACCGCGCTCTGGGTGCCATGTTGTCAGCTGGTGCAGGCACGGTGTGGGGCTTCAGCCTGGCTCTAACACCCTCCTGCAGTCTGACCAGGATCTGACGGAGGTGAGGGGCGGCTCGAGGCCCCTTTCTTCCCCACCGACCCCTTGATTCCCCTGTGGAGTCCAAGTAAAACTGGCATCTGCAGCGAGAAAACCAGCTGACCAGGTTACCATAAAAACGGCTACGTGCACATCTCTGCAGTAGAGGGCCGAGGGACGCAGAGACACAGCTGTAGGAAAACACTCCAGTTGCCATAAGAACAAAATAGCCCGTTAAACACCAAAAGAGCGTATTGAGAAAAATCTGCTCATCATTTCTTCCTTCTAGGTTTGGTTTCTCAACTACAGTAATAGCTAAATTGACAAATTTAATCTCAGCCAAGCACACTTTCGTGCTAACTTGAGAAGAAAAAGAAGGCTCTGCGGCTGACCAAATTAGAGATGTGCTGCTACCTTCGGCTCCTGCCCACCTCTTCCACCGGCGATCAAAACTTCTGACCAAGGACAACAGAAGGCAGAGAGCCCTCCCAGGCTGTCGCCTGACAGGCCCAGCTGTTGAGCTGAGCCTGCGGCTGAGCACAGCCTGGTGGCCATGCCCAGCCTGCGGGCCTGCCGAGGCCACCCTGCCACGTCAGATGCAAGCCCCCCGAGCGACTTCACGTTCTATCACAGGTCTTCCTCACCTTATAAGCAGGTCGCACAGAGAAAATGTCACTAGGTGGAAAATGCTGGCGGGGAGCTGGGACCCACGCTGTCCACCGTGGGGTTCACTGCTTGCTCGTCTCTTTCACATGATCAGAAACTGGAAAATTCTGAGTGTAGCTGAACCTCAGTAGTTGGGGATCATCTGTATTTCCCAGCTAAGACTGTCCTCACCCTCCCTGGCCACACGTCACATGCTCGTCCCAAAGTCAGACCGACCAATCAAGTGTGCTAACTAATGTTTAAAACACAGGGCATTTCATGTGCAGTTCCAAATGTATGGCTCCTCCAGAAATATCTGAAGCAACAGCAGATGCTACCTGCACAGGCCAACAGGCAACAGGCACAATCGGGCCTCGGGCCTCCCAGGTCGTCCCCAGCCAGACCAGGCCACCCTCACGCCTGTGTCACTCACCTGCGGCTTGGGGCCTGATTCTGAGCATGTTCGGTTCATTCGCATCACAACTCAACCTCCTATTTTTTAATACTAATCTAAAACATCTGTCAGGCCAGGGCCTGCCACGTTCTTTTCTCCACGTTCCTTCGTCGCTTCCACACAAGTGCCTACAGCTGGCGTTCTCACCTGGGCCATTTCAAGGCACCTCCCCAACTACCACACAAAGATGGTGAGTTCACAACTCCTTCCACAGGCTCAGCTCTGTCCGAGGTGGTTCCTCGCAAGCGGGGCGGTGTCACTGCACGTACACACTTGTGCAATGGGCAGTGCAGGGGGCAGCTGGACCTGCCAATGACCAGTCCCCTGCAGTGCTGTTTGCTTTCCTCATAAGACTATTCCGAATTCACACAGTGGAATTAAATAGTTCATTACAGCATATAAAAGAGTTTTCAAATCAGTTTAAAAAGACACCTCCCTGATGAGCCATGGTTTAGCAAGTGACAGTGACATCCAAGAAGGCACGGGACACAGTGAGGAGGGAGCACAGGCAGCCGGAGGGCCCCAGGGCAGGGCCAGAGCCCGAAGCGCCTGCCTCATTTGGTGGCTTGGTTGGCTGCTTGGGACCCAATTTTACTACTGTTCAATATTTCCCAAAGCTTCATAGACAGTTTGAATATTTTGAGCATTTTCAAATAATCTCAGGATGCCAGTTAATGTGAACCATCATTTTGAGCTAATCATTCTGAATCTTAAAAAAATATACATTTAAAACATAGCTGGACTGAGCTCTTTAAAGGCCAGTTTTAGTGAAACCACTGGAACATCTGACGGGCAGGTGTGGACACTGCTTGGGCTGGAGCAACGTACACGCCAGCAGGCTGTTAAAGCCCAGTACCACCGCCGGACGCCAGCAGGACATGTGTGGCCTCTTCTTCCCTGTGTCCAAGTGCAAGCTTCTAGAAACTTAACCCCAACAGGCAGCTGGGACAGACTAACCAGCGTCAGAGCTCCTATGCTGGGCTTTATTGGCACAGGTGGCTCTGGAAGACAGACAACCATGTGAAGCTCATCTTTTCCCTGGAAGATTCGTGTAAGCCAGGAGAGGTATCTGGCTGCAGAGAGGATTCCTGTGTGTTCCGGATTCTGCTCGGAAAAAGGTGCCCATGAGACACAGCCCCAAGTCAAACTTTTTGAACATGGCACATACCAGGTCGATCAGGTCGCTGAGGTTTTTCTCGATTTGCTGGGGAGGCAGGCGCCTCATTAAGTCCAAGGCACAGTCCAGCTGCTGATCACTCTGTGAAGGGAGAAACAGAAGTATCTAAGTTACCGCACCAATAAAGCCCCCTTTGAAAAGCATTCCTGCAGCTTCAGCCTGCCCCGAGTACTGGAGGAGCGGTGAGGCCTGGAGCGGGCCCTGGCAGCAGTCTTGCTCCAAAAGCGGGGGGCGCTCAGCAGGGCCCTGCTCTACCCGCATCTCAGAGCTGCCTTGGCTTTCCTCTTCCAGGTCCATGGGCGGCCATAGGTGCAGACGCGCGGGCCCCAGCAGGGTCTGCAGTGAGCGTGCACCAGCAACAGATCAGGCTTTAGCCTCTGCTGTACTCTGGGTATAAATGGCAGGTCACATCACAAAGTGCTCCCAGGCAGGGACAAAGTCAGGAAAAGAACAAGGGGCAAGACATACACAAAGTTGAAAGTGTGCCTGTCCTTCATCAAGGCGCAAGGGCCCAGATGCCCGGCCCTGGCAAAGCAGTCTGGGAATGGAAGAGCATCACAGCCCACACCAAAAGTCTACTCTAGCTGCAAAGAGGAGAACCAGTGCAGGGGCCCGCAGTGACAGAGACCACTCGTTTACCCAACACCCTGTAAGCGCTGCACTGTGTGCTTCACAATACTCTCCTCATTAACATTCATACTGCAAATACTGCCTGGGAACCACAGAGCGCAGTGAATAATGGAGGGTGGCAGAAAGCACTGAGTTGGCAAGAGCGGTAAAGTGCAAAGGGAATCCTGTGCACAGGGAGGAAGAGCAGTAAGAGCTAAGGGAGGGGCGCAGAGGTGGGGGGGGGGAGGACCAGGTGAAGGGTGAGGAAGTGCAGGGAAGGCAGGCAGAGTCCCCCAGCACTGCCAACCTGGGGCACCAGGTGACTGTCCCTCCTCCACTCTGCTCAGGCCAGTCTGTTTTAAAGAGCTGCATCAACAAGCTAAAGGAGCTTCACAAAGTTGACAAAGGAATCCTGGAAATGCTACGCTTGGCTGTAATGAAATACCGCCTTTGAACAGGACCACCTACACTCCAGGTTATATTAACCGCAACAGGCTGTGGAGAGAGCAAGGACCAACGAGAGACATATCGCCCATTAAATTAACTGGAGGCAAATTCACTTCAGGTAACTGTTATGGTATACAGAGTGTGCAGTCTAAAAAAACAAAAACCAAGAGCCCTGTCCCTCGCACAGTGACAATTTATCCTGAGACACACAAAAAACTGGCTAGCCTGCAAACACACACACACACGTACTCCAGAAACCTTGTAGCCCTTGTTTTGCTTAGTGAAACGTTACAGCAGTAGGTGAATTCCCTGCCGAGGCCAGGGGGACTGGGAGGTGCCCCCACCCATGGGTAGACATTGGAATAGGACCTTGGGGTTGAGAACAACGATAAACTGACTTGACACCTGAAAGACTTGCCTTCAATTCCAAGTTCTGCCATTCATTAACTTATGACCTTGGGCAAGTTTCTTAACCTCTACGAACCTTCACTTATTCATAAAACGGAGACAGTATCTATTTCACTGGATTCTTGCAATGATCTAGTTAACAGTACCTGGGAAACGTTTACTAAAAGTGTGTGCCTGACTAGGAGTATTTTTTGTGCATGTGTGTAAATACATTTTAAATATTGTTGAAATACTTAAAAAACTTGATAACACTCGCCCCACTCAACCCAACTTGGAAGGAATTCTTCCCTATTGCTCTAAACTAGAACTCGCTGTTGAAACTCCACAGCTCCACAACGCCCTTGGCGGTGCAAGAACAGAAATGAATTAAGTGATTCAAGTCAAACTTGACAGTTAAAGGTATAAAACAGGCCAAAGACACACAGACGTAAATAAGGATATGAAGAGATGTTCCACAGTACGTGTCATCAGAGAGATGCAAATTACAACGAGATACAGCACATACCTGTCAGCGGGCAAATGCAGACCTGGATGGCACAAAACGCTGGCGAGGATGTGGTGCCACAGGCACTCGTGTCCCCCTAACTCACCCCCTGCTCCCTACTAGTGTCTGTGAGCAGCACAAAGGCGATCTCCCTGACAGCTCTCCAGCTGCATCCAGGTGGAAGCCCCAAAACACTAGTGATTTGAAAATGGTCGAACTCATGTATTGCACTAACCCTAACTGGAAATATTTCACTACAAATTCCAAGGGCTAAAAATACCTATCATTAAATTAGTAAATGATTAGAAGCTTCCCATAAGCAAAGCAACATGGGAAAGCTTAATGACAGCTTGTAAAAAGTTAAAATTAAAGTTAACTGGACCTCTTTGCTTGGGAGCCTTCCCGCCTTTAAGTGGTCCAAACAGGAAAAAAAAACACAGAAATGAAGAAACCACGGACGACCCACAGCTGCCTGCGACATGACTGATCCCAAAAACAGAATGACGGGGTGGGGGTGGGGGGCAGAAGGCAAGCCCCAGGGGACCAGTCAGGATGCTGCCAACTTTCTAGGGCTCAGCAACAAGCAACAATCACCTCTATTATTTAGACATAAACACACTTTGTGTGTGTTTTAAACTAGTACAGTAAAGCTTTTTCCTTTACTGGTCTTTAAGACAAGAGAATAGTAAACACCAAATTCAGGAAGAAGAGTACTTCGAAAGGAAAACGTCTCTGGGGAAGAAAAAAGGTGGCATTTACCTTGCAGGAAACTGGGGGTTCAGGGGCATTCATTGTATCAGTCATGATGCTCCAACTTGTATCTACGTTAAAATATTCCTTTGTAGTTATCGGTTATCTTTTTTTTTTTTGAGTTGATTTTTCATGAATGGTTAAGTTAGGGGTCCAGTTTCCCAGACGCCAGTTACTGAAGAGACGATCCTCTCCCTGTTGTATATTCTTGGATCCTCTGTTGCAAATAAATTGGCCAAACACAACTGGGTTTATTTCTGGGGCTCTCTGTTCCATTATCATTTTATGTCACTATTTCTTAAGGTAGTAGGAAGAAAAAACCACAAACAAGATCTAGCAAGGACAGGCAGTGAGGTTCAGGAACTCACGCCACAGGACGTCAGGGAGACTGGCTACTCGCCTGAGCTCCAGACCGCCTGCGTCCGCAGCCCAAGTCAACTGCCCCCGCCCTGCTCCACCCCACCCCAAACACCTGCAAAAACACAAAGGTTTCAATTCGACCACTACGTGTTGAGGGGCAACTAGGGCCAGGCCCTGAGCTGGACCCAGTGAACAGAATCTAGGTTCGCCCCCTTCTGGGAACCACACACCAGGCAGTCAGCGGCTCAGGACAGTCCCTGGGGCCGCTGCCTGCAGACTTGCTGCGCTGTCCTGGGACAAGGGCCTCCCCTGAGATGAACCTGACACAGATGCGGAGCTCTGCTGCCCACTGCTGGGTTTCCGGGTTGAAAGGTAAACAGTGAAGAGCCACCATTCGCTTCTCCCTCCAGAATTCACTGCCCGTTAAGTTAGTCACTCACTAATTACTTGAGGGTTTCCTAGGCGACAAGGACTGTTTCTGAATAGAGAACATAACAAAGTCCCTGTCTTCAGGGACTTACAGGTACGGAAAAAAGATCAAGGAAGAGTACTTGGCTGTCAGAGAACACGGAGGGGGCGGTCGCCCCACCTGTAAGCTGGTGAGACTCCAAGGAGTTGGTTTAGGTTTCGGGTGGTGTTTGAGCTGGGAAATGCTTCCCTTTCTGCTGGTTCTTGTGACTTAAAGGAAAACACAAACTGCAGAAATCACCTGAGAGCGAGTGAGGCAAAGCTTAAGGTAGACCGAAACCACTTTTCAGAATCAGTCAAAAAAAAAAAAAAACACTAGAGCGTAAAACATTCATAAGGAAATGCAGCTACCTGGTGGTGGTGTCCCTCGAACATAGCAAACCTGGGCCTATAAAGTAAACTGAAATGGCAAAGAGTGATGTAGAAATGCTCACTGAAAACAGTTACTCCGTCCCTAGGTGGGCAGAGCACAGATTAAGAACAGGACACGTCCTGTGATAAGCTCTAACTTTAATTCAGCCAACAGCCCTAGCCACAAAATGGTAACTGTCACATACTCCGTGGTCCAGAGAACCTCAGAGATCTCAGGCGGGTCACGAGCCAGCAGCGCCAGCATGCAGGTGTGCACCGGGCCAGCTTGGGGGGCCTCGCCAGGCAGCAGGCAGGGGTGGTGGAGGAAGGCAGCAGTGCCCGCAGGCCCCAGATGTGGTGCGCTGGGGAGGGGCGGCAGGGTGGGCTCGGTGTGGCGGGCCAGCGGGGCCTACAGTAAGGCTACAGTAAGGGCAGGGTCTTCTCGGTAGGTTCTGGCCTCAGACCTCACTTCTCCCAGCATTGTTGCTTTTGTCTGCTTTATGGTTTCGGTTTTTGAGTCATGTTCTTGAACTCTACTTCTCCAAGTATTCAGGAGTCCCTAAGAGTTCTCCACAGAGGAGTGACAGGAACAATGTCAGAAGGTAAAGCAGATCACTTTCCTAAAATGGCTGTAACAAGATCTTCCACGCTGAATGCTGCTCTTTAGTGTGAATTAGAAAGGCCTCCCATTGAGGGGTGGTGCCCTGCCCTTGGAACCGGAGCACTTCTGTGACTGTTGCCATGAGCAGAAGAGCAGGAGGGGTGCTCTGTGACTTCATGCCCACAGGACGTGCATGTCTGCAGCGCCCCCCGCCCCTCCCCGCCATTCTCCCAGCCCAAGCCCAGCTCCTGCGGCCGCCATACTGTGAGGAAGCACCAGAGGCTCTGAAGTGAGATCCCCGCAGCGCCCAGGTGCCGCAGGCTGGCAGTTCCAGCTCGGCTGCCTGACTGCAGGAGCTCAAAGCTCTAAGGCCCTCCTGCCTTTCTGACCCCACAGAAACCATGGAAGATGACAACGGGGTCACTGCTGCCAGGGTCACTGCTGACACAGAAGGGCGACCCTGGGGTGGCGAGGAGGCGGTGTGACCAGGCACAGGACAGGAGGCTGGCAGAGCACCAGGCTCTGGACGTATGGCTAGAGGGGAGGGGAGGTTGAAGACTTCAAGATGCTGAACAGAGGACACGGTGGCTTACTGGACACGCGAGGGATGAGAGGTCTGAGACGCCTATATTTCTAGGAGGGACCACCTGTGGAAGGTGGTGGCCCAGTCCCATCACAGTGTTTGGTTTGGGTGTGCCCTCTTAAAACACGCTGTTTGCCATTTCAAGCATAAGCAGTAACTCAAACAGCTCAGATTTCCAAGCAGAAGTTCTGCCTGGCCCGCACCAGTGACTGGCTAAGGCAGATCTATGCTCCCAGCATCTGTCTATACATAAACAAGCAGCCAGAGCTTCAAGGCCTTTCCAGTTTGTTCTGAAGTCCTTCAAGGCCAGTTTACATTCCTGAGAGGCTTAGCAAACACTTAATTCATAGATGGCACCAAGGCAAACTTTGCTAAACCCGTGCTGATTTATCACAAATTTATGGAGGCTAACGTAACTGTATGATCTTTAACCCAACCAGCAACTCTGCTTACAAGCTGGCTCTGCTTTCTGCCATGCGGCTCAGGAACAACTAGTGCTGGGGCTCTGTGGATAAAGACCCGGGGCCAGCCCCGCCAAGCCTCATCTGCAGGTCACGCTGGAACATAAAGTTAACACCTTCAGAGTGGCTCTTTCACTGGCTGGGCTGATGTCATTTGACCACCATGGAAACAATTGCTTTACACATCTCTGCTTTAAAAACATTCTCTCAAGATCCCAGAAATTTAGATCTGGGTGGACTAGCTCCTAAGTCTAGCTAGAGACGGCTGAGCCAGGGCACTCAGTCAACAGCAGCTTCAGCCAGAGCCTCTACAGGGGGACGCGGGCCCCGGGGCCCGGAGCAAGGTGAGCAGGCCGGATGTGGCCCGTCCTCAAGGAGCTCGTGACCGAAGGGAGCCGGCAGCAGGGAGCGGCCTGCATACCCCGCCCCCCAACGAGGGTGCGCAAGAGCACGGCTGGCATCCACCACCACACGCACCCCCCCCAACATCTTCAGATAACCGAACTATCAACTCTTTTTCTTTTAACCACAGAAAGCTGGTAACCCCTACAAAATGTTTCAGCAGGCCCAGGTTTCTGCCAGAGGACAAAGCAGTGAGCACGGCGAAACCACTGCTCGTTGCTGGGGGCACTGTCGGGACACACCCCGCAGGAACCTGGTGCCTCCTGCGCGGCCCGCACCCTTCCTGGCCACACTTCCTCATCTGATAGCTGCTGCTGACCTGCTGTGGATTAGGAAACCAGAACCTCGTTCTCCTTGACAAAGGAAGTAAACTTTGAGGAGGGAGTCGCAGGCCCTGAATGGTGCCACGCAGTCCCACGGTCTGTGTGTGGAGGTCGGGGTACAGGGCACCCACACTTTCTTTTCAAGGTTAAGGATCCACATCTTCAGCTTTTCCTCAAAGAAGTCTGAGGCTGGAAAGGCACAGGTGTAATCCAGTATCACTAAAATTCCTATCCCCCAGTTCACCTGCAGGTTGGGCCTTGGCAAGCTGCCACTTAACCCAGTTTTTAAAATCTAAATCCGGGCCTAACAGCGCCCTCCGCCTTGCAGGGCCACTGAAAACAGGGGATGGAACCGTGCCGCCCCGCGCTGGCCCCGGGGGTGGGGTGGGGGGGCCTCGGCAGCCGTTCCTCATAGAGGGCAGGGCCTTTCCTGGAGCACAAACACACGCTTATCTGTTAGGACTTTTACATAACAGTTTTTGGGTGCTTGGGGGCCTTTTCCTCGCTGGCTTTTTGCTCATCTGACGCAGGTTTTCCATTTAGGCTGCCAGGACTCTCTAGAAAGGTGGGCGTGCGCTGTCTCAGTTTCCGAGTCGTTAAGCAGCAACGCAGGAGGGCAGCTTTCCACAATCTCACTCCAACACGGCCTCTACCCTGTTTCGGGAAGTGCACGGGACCCAAAGGCTTCCTAAAGCCAAAATGAGAGGAAGGGAGGGCACCTTCTGGGTGAGAACTGTGAAAGTTGACCAAATTCCAAAGCACAAAAGCTCTCTCTTCCCTTCGTTTTCTGGTCTGTGCTTTACTATTACCTCCTTGTTCACCTGTCTTTCTGGAGCCCAGGCCCCACCGCCCCTGCCTAGGACAGCACCAGGAAGTATTCCGTCACTGTCCCTTATTCACTGGTGTCCCAGACCCACGGAAAGGCCATGGAAACCAAGTCCCCAGGCTCCCTCCCCTCCCCGCAATGAGACTTTCCAATCGCCTTTCTCCCTGGTATATTTATTTCTGAGCAAAGCTTAGCAACCTACATACAGGCTCTGTGTCAAATACTACAACAGCCATCAGCTGATTTTTCCCTTACACATCCCCCCCTCCAGGGAGTCAAGGAACCAAAATGAATCACACCAGGAGGTGGGGCCACAGCTCTGCTGGAGTGGAGAGACTCTGGCTAACCCGCGGGGTGTTCACAGTCCCAGAGTCTCCAACTGCAGAACAGAGGTTTCTCTGCAGGACTCCGAGTGCCCAGGGCAAGCCAGGTAGAATGGGAACCCCTCAGGGGATGAGCAATGGAGCCCCGAGGAGGCGAGGCTGTGTGAACGCCACACACTCTGCCTGAAGCAGCCAGTGCTCATCAGGTAAGGAAGCACAGGTGCATTCTGGGTTTCCTCACCTCCCCTGAAAGCAGGGGCCTTTTCCTCCTGCATCCTCCATCTTTACTACCTTCATCCATCCCTGCCAATGCCTCAGACAACCTGCGAAGCCCCGTTCTTTTTTTTTTTTTTTAAAGATTTATTTATACAAGCTGGGGTACAGGCCAGAGGCGTGGGGCGGCGAGAGGGTTCACCAGAGACAGAGTGGGGAGCAGAACAGGCAGATCAGAAATACACTGCTGAGGGGAGCAGCGGGCGAGGCAGGAGAGGTCTGCTGTGCCATGTGGGATTCTCCCCGGCTGGGCGTGGAACCCTCGTCGCATGCTGCCGACAGCTCCACAGCGCAGCGCTCAACCGCTGCGCCACCAGGGAGGCCCCAGCGAAGCCCTGTTCTTGCACCGAAAGTTGACACCCAACCAGCACTCGACCTGAAGGCCACGACTCTGCCAGATGTGGCACCGAGGCCGGCCACAGGGGCAGCCCAGCAGGTGACAACTGGCAGGCCCAGTGCACCCCCACCACCTGCAGGGTCCCCCATGCTCCTGGCTGCTGCTGAGCCAGCTGGGTGAGCTGCAGCATTTTATCTTGGGTGTGGCTCCCCTCACCCCTCCAGGATTTTAAAACACAGAATCATAAAAATGTAACACTAAAGCTGACCTCAGAAACCATCTACTCAGAAACTTTTTCTAAAATAATCAATTAAGACTTACAACATAATCAAACAGCAAGTGAACCCAGGCCAGAGACATACCTCACTATTTAGCATTTTTCGTCTCAGCTGTAAGTCAAAATTTAACTGCAAGTCAAAACTTAAGAATGGGGCTGGGTTTACAGAAAAATATTATTTTTAATTTAAAAAGTCTGTATCAGTAGAAATTAAGAGTGGCATTTTAAAGAATCCTTGTATATCACCCAGTTAGTTTTATTTTACATGTCCATTATCCTTTAAGAACACCAAGTATCCAAAAGGCAAACAATTTCAGAAGAGAAAGGGAAGAGTAACATCTTCGAGTGGGGCCCAGGGTGCAGGGAGCAGCAGGGCAGGGTGGGCTTGGGGAGCCCCGTCTCACAGGTGAGTCATCAACCAAGGCTCAGAAGGGTCAGTGACTCACCTGAGACCCAGGACACCGAACTGACAGAGAAGGGCACGGAACAAAAGCCCAGGTCTGGCTTTCATGACTAACCAGTCTCCAGAGAACATCACACAACCCAAACTGAAATAAAATTAATCTCAAAAGACTTTTAGAGAACAACTTGCGAGCTCACAAAAGCAGGGGACACGAGCCCGTCCCCCCAGGCTGGGCGACCAGCCCCCGCCCCAGTCTCCTGTCACTGTGGACTGCGGGGCAGATCCTCAAACACAGTCGCGGGCAGCGGGTTTCTCCGACGCAGGCAGCTCCTCTGGCCATGGCTTCCCGGGCCCCTTCAGGAGGCCTGTGAGGCGGCATCACCCACTGCCCGGCGCGGTGCCTCGGGAGCTGCGGCACTGCCTCACTTGACCTCCTGCTTTCACGCGAGGACCAACCAGCCTCTGCCCTTGCCGGCTGGTAGACAGACATGAACGTCTTCCGTGGACGCCCGTCGCGGCCTTCCCGCATCTAACTCGATGGCCAGGGCCTCTCATGAAGATCCCAGTGACCGAAGCACAGAGCCCTGTGTCCCAAAAGGGAGCTTTAGAAAAGCGTGGAGAGGGCCTTCCCGGTGGCGCAGCGGTTGAGCGCTGCGCTGTGGAGCTGTCGGCAGTGGTGACGCGAGTTCGACGCCCGGCCGGGGAGATTCCCACATGGTGTGGCAGACCTCTCCTGCCTCGCCCGCTGCTCCCCTCAGAACATCGCTCTGCCTGTTCTGCCCCCTACTCTCTCTGGTGAACCCTCTCGCCGCCCCACACCTCTGGTCTGTACCCCAGCTTGTATGCATAGATAAATCTTTAAAAAAAAAAAAAGCGTGGAGAAAACATCGCCCACGTGTTTACTGACAAAGGCCGAGAGCAAACTCCCTTCCTCACAGCAGGAGCAGCCAATTCGCATGAACCTTCTCCCAAACCAATTTACAAAACAGCAGACTGAAACCTGTGACACCCGGCCCCGCTTTACCCAGCGACACACCACATGCGGCTTCCAAAGGTGCAGGGAGGCCTGGTCCGACCTGCGAGCAGGGCCAGTGGACGGTCCCAGTGGAGAAGCAGCAAGACCGAAAGGACTTGGAAGAAACAGACACCCCATCAACACAGGCACCCCGTCTAGGAGGGGCAGCACAGCTCTGACTTCTGTCCAAGGGGAGGCTTGAGACACAGAACACAACACACATCACACAGGGCACAGGGCCCATTTCTTTGCTGCTACGGTGGCTATGAGGGGGGGAAATGGGAGCCTCCCCAACCTCTGCTTGCTCGGCCGACTCGAGGCTATGCACTCTGCACTGTCAGCACAGCTCGCCGCGACAGCAGCTGCTCCCAGACGCATCACCAAAACTCTAATGCAACAGTTGGTGAGGGGGAAGCTCGATGTCACATCTCACCAGACACCTGTCACTAAGGTACGCGCTTCCAGCCGTCAGGACCCACAGCAGCCTGGGCAATGCCTAAAAAAGAGGTCCTTAGGCTTCAATACCTAAGGCCTAAGACAGATGACCTCGCCAGCCTGTCGCGATACAAGGACCTTGCAAGACGCACAGGGTTTAAATCTTGTGCTGGAGGGAGGTCTGGACAAGCCCTTTGCCTCCCCATGCCGTAATTCCTTCACCTGCTAAATGGTAATAATACTATTCTGCAGCACTGTTTTGAGGACTTTATCAGACATGGGGGTCACTGTCACCCTCTTAGACAGCTCACTTCCAGAGGGCATGTGAGCCTGAAAGTGACCTCGGTCAGGGCCGTGTCTGGCACTCTGGGACTCAAGCGTGAACTTCACGTGGTGACACACTCCACCAACGGGCCGTGTGCTTGGATCCAGTGAGCGTCTTGCCGACAAGACACGTGCTGAAGGTCAAAGCCTTCTTTCCCCGAGTCCTCCAGTGACCGCTGAGGGCAACTACATCTGAACAAAGCTGGTGGCTAAGCAAGAAGCACAGTCCTCCAAGAGCAGAAATTAAAGACTAGGAAGCAACACATTCCAATTCCGAAGTCTCCTGATAAGCAGGAACTAAAGCCAACGCCACACAGTACTAAGGGGACCCGTGTCGCCCTGCCCCTCACGCGCCACGGCGGCTGGGACTCCAGGGCTAGAGAGGCATAACACGAAGAGCTAAAACGCAGGAATGCTTTGTTCTAAGAGCTTGGTACACCAACATCTCATTTAATCTTAAAGACAATCCCAGCCCCAAAGCACCAATATTCTGATGGAACTGAGGCACAGAGAGCAGGGTGAAGTCACGCATTTAATGGGCAGTGGTGCTGGGAGTACCCAAAGCCAGCGCCTAATCACTTCCCTGCACTGTCTGGCAGTCAGCCCACCTGGCGCCGCAGCGCCCCTTGCCGTCCTCAGAGCCACTGCCACCCCAGTTTTCAAGTTTCTGAAAGAGATGTCAAGGTTCTGACATCCGCATCTGCTCAGCTGAGTGGCAAGCGAGGGGGCAGGGTGGGCCCCGGGTGTGGGTGGCCTCTGAGAGGAGACGGTCTTCAAATTCCGACTCCCCTGGCTCTAGCTGTGGGGCCCCAGACGACCTCCTCAACAATTCTGCGCCTCAGGTTTCCCTACCTGTGAGCAAGGGCAGTGACAGCACACACTACGAGGTGTTGTTTTAAGGCTCAAGATGAGCTTTGCACACACCTGGACAACGCACCGATCCATCACTCTCACATGTTAACGGAGAAGGGGAAGCGGGGGGAGTCAAAAGGGCAGAATTTAAAATTTCAGAGCAAAGATCTCTTGGGCCTTCTGCCAATCTCTGAAAGCCAGAGCGGGACACGGGACACACAGTTCGGTGGTGATGTGAGCACCACGAGGCTGGGCCTGACCCCTGGCGGCCGCGCGGGAGGGTGGGCAGGCTGCTGCTGGGGCCTGGGCCACTTCAGCACACACCTCACCCAGCAGACCCAGGCCGGCTGGTACAACTCTTCATGAATCTTAATGCTTGATTTCTCGCAGTAACACTTCTCCATCCCACGATGATAAACTGTTTCTCATCCAGGCAGCTCAGTTAGCTGACTCCAGCTTTCATTAGGAGCCAAAAGTCTTGTGACGCGGGACCTCAAGTGGGTCAGGTCTCCAACAAATGTAAGAAACAGCACTCTGGCTCGGGTCAAAGGCCCCGACAGCCCGACTTCTGCGAGCAGGGCAGGGAGAAAGTGCAGGGGAAGGTGCTGACTTAAGGACCGGATATTAGTATCCACACACCACCCACACACACCACCCACACACACACAGCCCCCCCACCCATGAGTGCGTGCTCCTCCTACAGGTGAAAGGGACAGGCTAAGCCAAGTAGTCGACAGAGCCCCAGAGACCGTGTTTCAGAGGGGACGCTCGCTAGCTTCCAGTAAAGGAAACGGCAGCGCGGACCATCTCCCTCTCCGCAAAGCCAGCTGGCCGGGGCAGCTTGGGCACCTTGTGCTCGGCCCCGAAGACCTGCTGTGGCGCGGAGCCTCGACAACTGGGAAGGTGATGAGGAAAACACAAGCGCAGCGAGACGAAGTCCAGCTACTGTCGCAGCAAGACACTTCCCAGGTTCCAGAGTGAAGGGCGCCTGCTCCCGCACCCACCAGCCAGGAAAACCAATAACCTCTTTACCAGGGACCTCAGCAAAGCAGCCTCAAAACCCGCCAGTGGGAGAGCTGCATGACACAAAGGGAAAACATCTTCGCTCGCGTCTGCCAATTTTCTTATACTTAGCTCATAAGTTCCGTGACCAAAACGAATGGGAGGCACCGCAGGAGAGCTTGGAAAAGCAGAGGGGACTGTTTTGCTAGGCTCCTTCCCCTAAGATGAAGGTAGAAATCAATTCACTTTCCCCTCCTAACCCTTGGGTCCCAAGAGAGCGTTAGTGTTTGGATGGCCTACAAATGCTCGCTTTCCGGCAGTGCCCCAGACAGGGAATCCATCCATCCCAGTATTGTTCTTACCTCCCACCTCCTCCCACGCGGGGGAGGGAGCAGGCGCATGCTCCCAGGTCACGCCCCTCACTTAGAGGACCGTGGGAATGCTTGTGGGAACACTTGCTCCCGCTGCCAGCTGCGAATGGCCAGGGGTGCAGAGAGCGGGGCGCTGGGGAGGCAGATGTTACACGTTACCATCCAGCAAACAAAAATGATCGCACTGACCGTTTTAAATGTGTTACTTATTGTACTTCAATTACCCCTCAATAAAGCTGGAAAAAAAGCAAAATGCTAGAGAGTGAGCCAGTCTTCTGCACGAAGTGTACGCTGCCAACAGCTTTGGGGAAACAGGTTTTAATGAGAAAATTCAATTAGGAAGCAAAGTTAAGGAAACCCAGCACATGCTGAGGGGAGAGGGGAGGTTTTCCCAAGCGTCTAGCGCTGAGCAGCACACCAGGCCGCTCTGAAAAATGACCGCCACGGCCCCAGCAGAATTCGGGGCTCAGTGAGGGCACAGGACTGGCCCAAGCGGACCTGTGGAGCCAGAGTCTGGACGGGACCAGGCCAGGCGGCCCTCAGCCGGTTTCCCTCGCGGCTTCGACAGCGGGACTGGGCACAGAGGTCAGCAGCCCCAGGAGGTGCCAGGTTAGGGTTTCACCCTCAGCGCAGGGAGCCAGTCACAGGAAGTGACAGCACACGCTGAAGCTCCCGCCAGAGGCTGCCAGGCCCAAACACACCCCCGGACACCAGGAGGAGCGGCTGCTCTCGGCTTCCCTTTTAACCAACATCAGAAAACTGGTCAGTGCCGGGATGTCCCCTGACTAGAGAAAATCACTGGAGCTCAAAGAAGATTAAATGCAGAGCCGGGGGGCAGCGGGAGGAATCCGTTTCCAATCAATGATGGAAAACAGATTCACTCCCCTGCCAGGACTCATTCTGCAGCACTGAGCCTCAGCCAGTCCCCAAAGCATGAACCAAGGCCAAGGCGGAACGGGGCAGAACAGGGGCCTAAGGGAAAGAGGCCCCTGGCCACACTGCGTGGGGCAACAGTCTCTAGGAGGCAGTCCCAAAACGCCCACGAGGGAAAACGGAAACACTCTACCTTTATAGGAATGGAAGTCTAAACACTGTCCTGGACAATGGAACTCTCCCTGCAGCCCAAGCTGCCCACACATGAGAGGTACCCGGGGCCTTCCAGGTCACCCCAGAGGGATCTCCAGATGGTGTGATGATGGGAGGCTTTATTTTCTGTAAAACTTGTCTTTGATGTCCAAGCATACACAGGCCTGCAGAACATAGGCCCTGGCACCAAAGGGCTCAAAGAATGTTAAGAGAATAAAATAAGAAAAAATGAAATGAAATACACAGGCATGCATTATTTCTTCAATCAAAGGTTAAGGTATTTTTAAACAACAAAAGCCTGCAGTCGCTCTGGTTGTTCAGACTTCCGCACAGCGCACAGAGTTCTGTTGTCAGAATGGAGATCCAGGTTGCTCATTAAAATGAAACCAGACGATCTGATTGAAGCTTATTTCAGCTAGAGGAGGGTGGAGCGGGTGGGAAGAGATGAAACAAGATTGGCCAAGGAGGCAACTGCTGAAGTTGGGAGATAGGCAAAAGGGGGGTGGGGGGGAGGCTCATTATATTGCCCTTGAAATTTTCCGTAATAGAAAATTCATGAAAATCCAACCAGGGGACCCTCTCTTAGTACAGCCCCTTGTCGTCTGAAACCTGGCACTGGCAGCTTCACAGTTACTGGACGTCAGGCCACTTCCTCCCCGTGCACTCAGTCCAGGGCGGCCTGTTAGGAGCACAAGGACCCCACCACGAAACCTGACTGCAGCCCGGGAACCTGAAAGGACTGAAAAGACCCAGGGTTCCAGAAACCCCCAAAGCCCCTCCAACCCCGAAAGCTGCGCGTCCACTGGGTCCTGTGGCTCCGCTGCTGCGGGAAGGCCTGTTGCTTCTGGCTGTCGTTAAAACAATGACGTTCCTTTGTGTCGTGGTAACCAGCTCCACCCCAGCCACACTGGAGAGGTCTGTGTCAGGGTAGATGTGGAGCTGTCTGGGGTTGGATTTCATACTGCCCCCCAGTAGGAAAAATTAATAATCACATCCTACTCTACAACGAGTATGTCTCATTTTTATAAAAGGTGAATTTTTAAAAACCCATTCTTTATTCTAAAACGAGCCCAGCAGCACATCACCATCACCCATGGGGGCCAGCCGGGAGGCAGGAGCTCAGGAGGGTTTGGGCCCACCGGCGCCTGCAGAACTTGGTGGCTCAAACCTCAAATAACTTCAGTGTGAATCCCTGTGCCCTGCAAGTCACAAAGGACCAAACTGAGGAGCAGAGGGGCTAGGTCAGCTGACCGAGCCCACCCCCAGGATGTCTAGGGCAGTTCAGGGTCCAGCCCTCTCTGAGGCCAGAAAGTGACCCTCTCCCCAGAGAAATGCACATCCGTACAAAAGTTTGAATCTGATGTTGATGGGCTCACAGATCTCTCCCCTCCTCTGCAAGCATCCAGATTAGAAATCTCCGTTCAGGTATTAGATCACTAAAAAACTTCAGCAAGACTTTCCAGTCAGAATAGAGCATGTGGAGAAAACACACACACACACACACACACACACACACACACTAAAAAACTTCAGCAAGACTTTCCAATCAGAATAGAGCATGTGGAGAAAACACACACACACACACACACACACACACACACACACACACACACACACTCTCTTCCCCACGTCTTGGCAATCCGGGCTTGAATCTGATCACAGATCTCTTTGGACTGACCCTCTTAAAACAACCAAGACATTTTCTCACCCATAAACTTTTACTGAAAACCGAAGATGACCAACAGAGATCTTTCACGGGAAACACAACAGCCCCATGTCCTAGGAGGCTGTGCCAGGTCCACCATACCTGGCTGTGAGGACCCTGTGTCACCCCAGGCCCTGGCTTTGCTTTTATGCCTCATACCCAGCCTGACATAAAGGAGCCATCACCTTGAAATCTGGACCAAATCCTGAAGCCAAAAAAAATAATTTCAGGGAGTAGGTGAAATTGAGAGACGCAATCTAGAAGGTAATATCACAGAAACAGCTGCAATTGGGAGAAAAAAATTGTTTTTGCAGACAGAAACCCCTTAACCCAGGAGTCTGCAAAGGTCTTGCACAAAAGCTTTTATACTGAAAGTTCTTTAGTAATGTTAGCTTTCTTTACAGTGGTAGAAAGTAAAACAACCTCACTGTCCAGTGTAATTATGGTACAATTATAAGATGAGCCACCATGTCATCATCAATAAGAAGTTTGCATTTTAAGTGGGAAAAACTTCTGTTACGCCAACAACAATGGGCAGGATGCAAGTTTAAAGTATGAAAGCTACAGCTTGAAAATTTGCTCAGAAAAAGAACAAAATACAAAAATAAATAAGCATAGAGAAGACTGAGAGGAGAGGGGGACACGAAAAAAAGTGTTAAGTGGTTTTATCCACAAGAGCAGGAATTTTGAGTGAGTGTCACTGTTTAATCTTCTTTACATTTTTTTGCATGTTCCACAAACAACACATGTCCTTTCCGCCCTTTTCTCTGATGCAGGCTCTATAAAAAATGCAACCATCACAGAAAATGAAAAGCCTCTAGAGGTAATTAATTACTTCCCAAAGGTAACTACTACTAATAATTACTTCACTTCCATTCTTCCAGATGATTTCCAAGAAGCATTACTTTTAAAACCAAATTCCCTTAAAAAGCAATCTACTTGACTCCATGTATGTGAAATGTCCAGACAGACTTGTGGTTCTAGGGGGTAGGTGTAGGAACAGGGAGCAACTGCAAACAAGTGAGAGGATTCTCTGTGGGGTGATGAACATGTTCGAGTTACTATAAGTTTACAAAGTTGAATTGGACACTTAGAACCAGGGATTTTCTGATACGTAAATTATGCCTCTAGAAAGTAGCTGGGGGAAAAAAAAACCACCCAATGCCTACTTGCTGGGCTGCTCAGCACCCCGTGCACCCCAGGCTGGTTTATAGCACAGTTTATGATGCAGGGCTACAGGTTCGCACTCTCAAGATGACAGCTAACTCTTCTGGGCTGGCAGGTGAATTTCACAAAGATGCAGGTCAGGGCTGAAGCAGTGCGGGCAGAGCTGGGCTGAGGACTGGCAGAGGAGGGCACAGCCCACTGCTGAGCTCCCCCAGGGCTCACGCCCTGCTCCTGGGCTGGTGGCCTCCCTTGGGAGGCTGTATGACACCTAAGCTCTTCGCAACTAATTCTACCGAAATATGAATTTTTTTTCTTTTAGGAATCCGGACAGATTCAGAGCTGGCCCTAATCACGACTCGCTCACCTGCACCTGAAAGAGCCTCCTCCTTCACCGCGGGAAGAACAGATGCGAGGGGCTGCGCAAGCCCCTGCCTCTGCCACCGCAGGGCGGCCGGGCCACGTCGGGCGGCCGGGTTGGTGTGGACGGGCTTTGTTTCTGCTGGGTTAATGGCCACCCAACCCACCAGCCAATCAAGTGCCAAGGGGCCACCGCCTGTGGAGGCGGGAGGCCAAAGATCCTCCACGGGGTCGAAGGGACACTGGGTTGCAGGGCCTGTGGCTCAAACAGCGAGTGGGATGCGTCGCTGCTGTGGGTGGCTCCAAAGGCCAAAGCAGATATCCACCGTGCCCGGGACTCTCTCTCCCAGCACGTCCACCTGTGAGAGGGTCCTTCCTTTTCAAAGCGGCAGAACTTTCACTCCCAGCTGTCAATCACTGTGAACGGATGTCTCCTCTCCTGCCCCCTACCACCCTGTGTGATACCAGTCTTCTGCTTTTGTTGCCCCCAGCAGAAGAGTTTTCGGAGACTGAAGTGAATACATTACCTCCCACCCAGCAACCTCCTTAATCCATAAACCCAGAGGTAAAAACCCCCAAACCTTTTCCTCTCTGAACCACGAATCAAACTCAGACCAAAGGAGGACGTGTGGCTCGTCACTCCTTCCCTAGATGGCGGCTCCTCATTTCCTCAACAGCAAATGCTGCACTTCCGAAGCCGCCTGGTGACCTACCCAGCTTTTCTCCCTCGTATGCACCGAGCTGTTACTGAGCCAGCACATTTGGGGCCTGGGGCCCTGTTCAGAGCCTGCCAGCGTGATCACAGCCTTGCTCTGACCCAGTGGGCCGTATGGGCCCAGTAACTGCTGCACACTTTCCCGGCCATCTCCCTTCAGCACGACAGTTTCCACCCTGCTGGCTCCTCGGCCACCTGCTGCTTTTCTTCTCCCACCAGCTCTGACATGCATGTCACCTCTCCAGGCTCCGGGTCACATCTTTTGGGGCAGCCGTGGCTGGGATGGAAGACCCTGTATCCCAGAACCTTCTGCGCACCAGAGGAGATGATGGGCTAAAGCAACCACCGGCAGGCTGGAGAGGCGGGGGAGCAGAGGGATGGCAGGACACCGCGACACTGCTCCCAGCTGCCCAGTGCCCCCGACGTCTCCCATCTGGATTCCGGGTACCCGAGCAGCTGGCCAGGTGGTTTCCACTTGAAGATGAAACCCCAGCAGCTCCAACACCACACACCCAACCCCACTGGAGTCAAAGGCCGGCCGAGACACAAAGCGCACCGTGTCCCCAGGAGCAGGACCGAAAGGCAGAACGGGATCGGGGGTCAAAGAACAAAATGGGGCCTGGGGGTCTGGAAAGTCTGATGATGGGCAGGGAAGAGCGAAGCCTGACAAGACAAGCACCGCGTCCAGCGCTGGAATGGGAAACCCGGGGAGCTGAGTCATCCCGCATCTCGGCTCACCCTGGAGACGCCGCCAGATCAGACCTCGGTTCCCAGCTGTTTGGTAGACACACAACACAATGAGGGAACAGCAAGTCTTCAGCGTGAGTTACATATCCACACAGTGTGACGTAATGAGGCAGCTGAAACCAAATTCATAAAGAAGACACGACTCTACACCAAAAAGGTCACTGACAGTGACACTCACCAGGTGTTTCCTGCGTGCCAGACATGACCCCAGGTGCCTTCCACGAGTTAGCTCAACCCCCACAATGAGCCTGTAAGGCCCTGTTGTTAATGCCTTTGTCTATTAGTCCTGTTTCAATCATGGGAGGACTGAGGTGTGAGAGAGGTTAAAGGACGCATCAAACACCACAAAGCTGGTCAGTGGCAGAGCTGAAAAATGAACCCGGCAGCCTGGGTGCAGAAACCCTTATGCTCGTAACTGCCGGGCCGGCCTGCCACCACCAAGTAACACGCTCACCCCAAAATCAAATTATCATGGACAGCCTCAGAGAAATACCCCAAAGCAGCCAATGTTTTGTCTAAATAGATTTTTTTTCTCCGTATACATGCAATTTTTCTGATTTTCCCACAAATCGTGTTTGCCATTTTGGGGTATATGATGGTGAGGCGGTGCGGTAGTCTTCACACGCACTCTGCACTTTTACAAAGGAAACACGACTATCATCTTTAAGTCCTTAAGGGAAAAAAAGACTTTCAGTGTGCCAGCACCAGGGCTAACAGACATCGATCACGCCAGGCCGTGCCGGTCAACGTGCACGAGTTAGGTGACCTCCTCCCACCACACACCCCCCGCCTCTTGTGAACTGGGAATCGCACCCCCTAGCCCAGAGACCTTTAGCATGAAGCGGGGACAAGGCAGCGCTTCTGACACCAACCTGGCATCAGAATAATCGCACCCTTTTCAGACGGCCCAAGCAGCCCTCACCACAGCAGCCACCTGACACTCCCCCTACCAGGTATGCAGCATACGTCAACTCTTGCTGCTTATTCCCTGGGAAGGGAAAGGCAGAAAGTGAGGTTCAGGTGTTTGCCAAGAGCCAGGTGTGCCAGAAGCTGAACCAGGACTGGAGCCAGGTCTGCCAATCCCGGGGCCATGCCCGTTCAGGCCCCTGCTTCCCTCTCAGAGGGGTGAAGATTGGGCACCACCCCCCGGAGGCTTCTCGTCACCACCTTCCTTTCTCTGGGCTGCTCCCCTTCTTTTCCACTAGTTCGGACTCCTCCGGACCCTGGAGGGGCGGAAGCACGCCTCACACTGAAGTGATTACAGCCAGCTCTGGGTCTTTGTTCATACTGGAAACCTGATCCACCCGGTTCAGTTATCCCCCAACTGCCCTTCACTCGGCCCAAGCTCACAGACAGATGGACGCGGCCATCGGGGGAACAGACTTTGGGGCTCCCTCCCAAAGCCACACATGGGTGGATCCACTTTTTGGCACTGAATTCAGGAGAGGAGATGTCTGCCCTTCTGGCACCCCTGCTCCCAGTGAGGGCGGGATGGAGGTCTTGAAACAGGCACTCCTGTCAGCACACACAGGCCCGGTTCTCCGGGACAGAGAGCACAACCTCAGGAGGCCGGTGGGGGCGGGGAGGGACAGCAGAGGCCTCACTATGGAATATGGCCCATCCTGCCACAGGAAACCAATCCCAGCCCCCAAACAGACCTCCTGCTGAGATTAATCGCATGTGACAGGAGAATCTTTCACCTTTTAGAATTTGCTTGAAGTTCGGGTATGGCTCTGACTTACAAAAAGTCGATTTTATTTTACACATCTTAGGAGAATTTCTACAGTCTAAAAGCACAGGCCACCTCAACTGGATTCTTCTAGAAGCAGGAGGAGAAAGAGAATAGCAAGGTTCACACCATCATTTCACAAAGAAAACTAAATCCAGAAAAAAAGAAGCTGGTCAGAATACTTTAAAACTACCCTTTCACACTTCTGTGGTGTCAGCTGATATTTCCGTTTGTGTTGGAAAATCTTGTACTTCTGAAGGATAAAGGCCCACGGGAGGAAGAGTATCTAAATGCAGACACTCACCACGTTTGTTTTGGAAAAGAGCAATCAAGAATCCACAAAAGGTTATGAAAAACCCCAGCAACACCACCATCAATGTTTGTCTTTGGGATAACAGAAAGCGATGTTTATTATTTGTAAGAATTATCTTTGCTATTATATGACTCATTCCTGCATGCCAGGCCTGCTCTCATCTGGTGCCAAGAAAAGAGTGCTGAATTATAAAGTTTGCAAAAGTCACCACTGTCCGAGACGCGTCCCCCCGCAGGGAAAGCCAATACGCGCCAGACCAGCTAGGTAATGGGGCTGCGCTCGTCTCATTAGTACCAGCTGTTCTGACGTTGCTTTAAAGGCCTTAATGGCATTTTAATCCAAGAACCCATCAATCTCAACAGCCCAGTTGCTCAGAAATGCCCACAGATCAGCACGAGTTCACGAGAACCCGCCGCAAGGCTGGGGGCAGAGGCCAGAAACAGGAGGCGAACAGGGCACAGGACGGTGAGAGGAGGCAGAGGTGTGACCGGGGCACAGGGAGGCTGGTGAGCGTGGACCCCTACAGTCCTGTAATCGGCAAAATCTGAACACTTTTCTGTATCCTACGTGCCGTGTGCGGGAAGGAGGGCGAGGAGCCTACGACACGGCACAGGGGCAGCACCTGTGAGGCAGCAAAGGGCTCCCACCTTGGCTACCTGACCCGCTGGCAGGTAGACCTGACACCCCTACTCTACAGACGAGGAGGCAGAGGCTCTGAGTGGGGCAAGGGGGAGATGCCCCCAGTATCACAGAGCAACCTGGTGACAGGCTGGGGCGGGCGGCGAGCACATTTCTGTGCAGGACAGTTTGGAAACGTGAGCAAAAAAAAAACCACACCCAAATCATCACTGCTGCCTCCATCTTTCTGGATGACTCAAAAGCACCTCACCCTCAAGGTACCTCAACCCACCCAACTCGGGGTCCCCCCCACGAAAACGTATCATTTACCATGCAAACAGCTAACATTTATTGAACATGGATTATGTGCCAGCAATGCTATGAAGCACTGTCATTTATTCTCTATTACGAGTTTATTCTTTTTCCTCACCCCCAATTCCAACGTCCCAACGCCCAAGGCACCGTCAGGTCTCACCTAGTCACTCCCTGGCGTGCCGACCACCACTGTCTTCCCACTGACCCCACACACGCCCCAGCCGCCGCCCTTCTCCACACCTGAGCTGGAGTGAGCTTTCCAAGACTCACCCCGCTGCCGCTCACTGCCTAACTTCAGGCCTTCCAGGAGGAAGACAAGCCCCCATGGGGCCTACAAGGAGGCCCAGCCTCATCTCCGACCTCACTTCTAGCGCCGTTCCTCGCCTGTCCTTCCAAGCTTTCATGAGCTGCCCTGCTGCCTGGGCCACCGTCCCCGCAGCTGAAGCCCAGCCCCCCATGACCACCCTGGCACCGCTCCCCTCCCGATATCCCAGGGAGGTGGCAGCTGCCGCGTCCTCTGGGAGACTACCTGGTTAGTGTCCCCTCCCCAGTTAGGCTGACGCTCCAGGTGAGCAAGGGTGCACCCTTCTGGGTCTCGTGCGTACTGCCCGGCAGTGACGGGGTTTCAATTCTGGTGATAAATAAATGTTCATGGGGCATATCAGGGAGCACCTGCTTGAGCACCCAGAAGAAAAGGGCCGCAAGCCCCAGTCCCAGGGGCCTCCCACCATCGCATGAACACAGCCAGGAGGGTGCGAGGGGGCAGGAAGGTGTGGAAAGGGCACTGCCGCGGAGTTAGCACCTCCAAATCCCAAGGCCTGCTGGTGACCGTCCTGCAGTCACAGACAAACCCCCGGTGCTCTTGGGTCCGGGCCCTTATGTCTCAGAACCAACAGCGTCCCCTCCCCACACCATGTTCTCTCTCACTGGACATCTCTCCCCACTTCCAGCCTCGATTCTCCAAATCCCTCATTTGCATGGCAGCCAGAATAGTCTTTTTAACAAATACAATCATGGCATTCCCCTGCTTAAACCACATGGCTTCCTGTTACCACTGGAATGAAACCCGGTGCCACGCGCTGGACTCTGCGGCGCCTGACAAGGTCAAGCAGAGCCAGCTCGGCCCTTCGCCTTGCACCCCTGCAGCTGTGCCCTCCTCGGACATCCCCCTCCCCCAGCAGGGGCTGACTCCCCCCAGCAGTCCCACCTCACGGTCCACTGGGGACCAGCCCCCCACCGTCTTCCCCTCAGGTCCTTGCACCAGCCCCTGCGTCACTTCTTCACGCCTCTCACGACCTGAAAGCTGGGAGGTGCTTGTGACTGGCCTTGCTCCAGGAAGCACGGGTTCTGGTCTCACCATCGAGGCATCTGCCTCTTACAATACTAACAGCAAGCAACTAATGGGCCTGACTGGGGGTAGGCCGTGAAAGAAGCCAGTGAGTTGCACTAACTCACCCCCAAACGATAACCCCTTTCCCACTTGCCAGGTGTTAGGATGAGTGTCACGTGGGATTTGAACCCAGGCCGCAGGCGCCAGCACCTGACCGCACCTCCTGTCCACTCAGCACTCAGTACTGGCCACCACAGAGGGCAGGTTTCGGGGCAGCCAGCACCACAGCTTGCTGGCCTGTTTCCCGGGGCCAGGCAGGCTCCGAGAGGCCCTGGGCAAACACCTAGAAGTCACTGAAGGCAGGAGCAGGTCCTGGCTGAGGCGCGCAGAAGACAGCAACCAGTGACGCCGCACTCAGGATGCGGCAGCCCCCGGGGGACACATATAGTATGTCCCCCGAAGAGCAAGTCTGTCCTACAAGGTCGCCTATAACACTATAATGACTACACCCTGATTTTTAAGGACTTTTCCACAGAAAGCTAAGGAATGACATTTGCAGGGCCTCCCCTCAGCTCTTATTGTGGAAGCTGTGCACAATCGCCGAGGCCCGCTGCAGGCTGTGTGTTCACCAAGGTGGTACACCTGCCACCTTCCTGTGCCACTCTCAGGCCTGCAAGGAGGCGCAGAGAGCCTCCCAGCTGCCAGGGGTGGGGAGGCTCAGGGAGGGAGGGGGCCGGAGGCAGCCAGGAGGGAGCGCCTGTGGACGGCAGACCTGCCCTCTTTACCACCATGCCACCAGAATGCACTGCAGAACGCTGAGGGCGATTTTCTCCAAATGTCTGACAAGCACTCATCCGAGTCACAGAGCTGGAGGCTGAGGCAGCCTGTCTCAGCGATGTCTGGGAAGTCCACCACAGCTTCAGGGTCTGCTGGCAAGAAACTGCTGGCATCAGCAGGAACCGCAAAGAAAAGTTTCATTTGGTAAAGGAAAGAGGAGGGGCCGGGCGGGGAGTCCCAACTGTGAGTTCATGGAATCCTCAGCAAAGAGGAAGTCAAAGTGCAGCGCCAGCAGCCAGCAATCGAGGGCCCAGGGGGCTGACGACTCCCAGCCCTCAGGGCTACTGCGGGAGGACTCAGGGTGCTCCCAGCTTCGGGCAGTTGGTGCCTCCCAGCCAGCGCGCAGGCCAGGACCCCAGCAGGGGAACCTATGACGTCCCCCTGTGAGAAGTGTGAGAAGCCAGCTGAGCTGAGTGTGGTGAGAGCTGAGAGCGGGGCGGGGTCCCAGGGCCCTCGACACCAGCAGCCGCTGACCACAGGCCTCAGAGTGCGACGGTCTATGGTGACAGTGTTTCTACTTTGTTTTTGACTCAACCAATAAACTTGACTCTCTAAAAGAGGCCAACTGAAGAGGAGTGCCACGCACCCACCCCACGGGTATGCCCAGCAGGCACTGGCGTCCTGACCAGCAGGAGCCCCTCCCTGATCCCCTGGCCGTGCACAGCTGGGCCTAGTGTTTGCCACACAGTCCACAGCAGCCTGCAGCTTGCCGGCAGCTTACAGGGAGGCGCCACACACACACACAGACACACACACACACACCCATCTGCCTGCCACAGCCTGGTCCGTCCACTTCCGTCACCCACCTGCCACAGGCGGCCTTTAGATCTGCCATCCTGTAAAAAGTTGAAGAGAACAGCCCCCAGGCCTGAAAGTGCTTCTCGTCTGGATCTTGCCAAGGGGCTGGCTGACCCAGAGGTCTGTGGACCTGGACACGTTCACCACCAGAGACCACTGTGCGTCCTGGTAAGCCACAGAAAGGCCACAGTCTCACAGCACGTTACTTACATGAGAAAAAGAAAGACCAACTGCCTGCATCTGATAGGGCTTTTTAAAAAGGGCCTCATAACTTTAAAAGCACCCAATAGTCTTCTGCTACAGTTAATAAGTGGAACGAGTTGAAGAGAAAAGAGTTTTGAGAAACGAAGAAACACCAAAGTCATCTCTGGATCCTAACGAAATCTCTCAATTTGAAGGCACTGAATGGCCAGAAGTTTGCTGGTAGGGATAGTCAGGCGCTGAAGCAAACTCCCAAAACTTCTAATTTCGTAAACTAATGGTAAGTCAGTAAAAATTTTAGTTTTAAAAAAGACACCTCTCAGAAGAGGCCCAGTGCAGACGCAAGCGGACCAGGCGTCCGGCAGGGAACTAGTGAGCACCGAGAGGGGGCAGCCCTCTGGCTTCACACACGGCGCAGGTGCACCCGGCGGACCCCACGGTCCTGAGCTCCTGAATAAGCTGTCTGGGTGGAGCCAGAAGCACCCCCCACTCGTGGCTGCCCTGCGCTGGTGTCAGCCGGTCCAATTGTGGGACCCCCTCGACTATGTCTCTTGGGCTGTCCCCCTGGCCTCCATGGAGGAACAGAGCAGTACAAGATAAGAACTGCTCAGACCTCAGGACCTAAAACACCAAACAAAACCACTGAAATTTTAAGGGGAGAAGGAAGGGGGCTGGCTACCGCAGGGGGCTCTGGCTGGTCATTGGCTGTCAGCCGTGGGTCACAGATGGTGAGAGGCGCTAACAAGGGTCATTATACTTGCCTTAGCGGGGCACTCTTGAGGATTTTCATCCAGGAAATGGAATAATGACCAGCATTCCAGACTATTACTCAGAGATTAGCTCAATGGGTGGGGGAAGGGGAGAGCGAGGCTTAGAGGGTACCTTTAACCCCAGAATGGCAGGAAGTTCCAGCAAAAATGCTGTCACTCTATCCCAGCCTTTTTCCAACCAAAGCACAGCAGGAAGATCAAGCAAACCAAAGGGGAATTAGAGCCACTCACAAAGGGAGGTGCCTTGGGATTAATGGACTCTTTAATTTTCGAATTTCCTGAGGTTTACGGCTAATTAGACCCCTTAGCCACACTGTAATGTGATCAAATTTCAGTGGAGTTGAGGAAACAGCTGAAGGTTTGGAAGATGGCACCGAGATCCCCACTGGCCCCTAAGGACTGTGGACAGGCCCACAGCACTAGCTTCCAGCCTTGATGGCACTAATTAGGCAACTCTAATTCCCAAACAGTGGCTGGGAGGCGCTCTGGGGGCTTGCACAGTGGGCCCTGGGGGAGCTCGCTCCTACAACTCACTAAGGATTTCCTGCCTGGCAGGAACGAGAGCAGAGTGGGGAGCTATGTCACTGCGCGCCACTGGCAGACATGTGCGGACAAACGTCTTCAACCTCGTTAATCTACACAAAAAAACAGCACTACTTACTGCTAATGAAGAGAGAAATTTAAGGGAAGACACCCAGGCTGACAGGAAGCAGCAAGCGGACACTAACACTGCTGGTGGCATCTGACCAGGCGAGCTCTGGGGAGAAGCTCTGGGGAGGCCACTGGGCCGACTTGTCAAGAGCTTTGAAAGTGTTCACACTTTGATAAATTACTCCTGGGAGACCCTCCTACAATCCACACAGGCACAACCTCATGAAGGACCAGTCACTGCCCCTGGAGCGGAGTAGGTTGTAACCGACAGATGTACACAGCCATGTCGTGACCTTTAGGGTCCCTCTCAGTCACAGCCTATGGGTTTAAGGACACGTACCCCCCCCCCCCCCCCCCAGTATCACACAGAGGTCCCACTGCCTGGCACACCTCTGCGCTCCAACCACTCAGCCCTGCCTCCTCTCCCCTGGGCCTCGGAAACCACTGGCCTTTTTACTGTTCTACTGCTTAGCCTTTTCCAGAAGGTCACAGAGTTGGAACCCAAGACTGGCTTCTTTCACTTAGTAATGTGCATTTAGGGTTCAGCCACATCTTTTCATGGCTTAGCAGATCATTTGTTTAGTGCTGAATAATCCACTGGAAGTACCAGCTCATCCACCACCTACAGGCTATCCTGGCTGCGTCCAAGCTGCGGCAATTATGAAAAAGGCACGATAACATTTGTGCGCCGGTTTCTGTGTGGAGGTAAGTTGCCAACTCCTGCCACCCACCAGCTCAGCAACTCCTAGTCCAAGGAAAAAGCAAGCTACTGAGGACCAGTGGCCGGGGGACCATAACAGAGTCCCAGGACACATCTGAAGATCCAGTCAGGACGCCACCACAGGTGCGCTCTCAAACACGGACAGCAGGCTGGATGGATGGAACAGCAGTTCATTGTAACTTTTCAAACCTATTTGTGTCTTGACATTAACTGGTAACTTTATTATGTCCTCATTTCTAGAGTTTCTTTGTTATACAAATAAAAATATTTCCTTTGTATTAAAAAAAAAAAATCGTCAACTCCTTTGGGTAAAAACACCAGGGAGCCGAGTGCTTGCTGGCTGATAGGTAAGAGTGTGTTGCGTCCTCAGGGTGGGCGCCCAGGTCCCCCAGCCGCTGCAACGGCGCCCGTTCCCACGGCAAAGAGCAGGGGCTCTGGTCGCTGCCTGTCCCTGTCTCGCTCACGCAGTGCTGGCCGTGCTGTGGCTTTTGGCCATTCTATCATTGATTGGGTCATAGTAATTTTTAAAAAGGAAGGTGTGGCCATAGCTAGTTGAAAACCACATGCATATGAGAAATTAAAAGACATTTAAAAAAGAAAGTGCCACAAGTGATTTTTACTGTCTATGACCCAAACTTCCCACAAGAAAACCTCATTAAGTTGAACCATACGAGATTGCCAATTTTTACCATGTTTGGCCTATAAAAACAGCAATTTCTCATGGTTCAAAGTACTAGCTTTATGATTAAAACAGGCTTTAATAACTTCATGCGTTCACAGTATTTGCCTTATCCTATCCTGCCACCGGCCTTTACTACAAAGGAACATCTCCATATGCAATGGGCAAACAAGCTGATGGATTAGGAAGACCATCTTTACATTTCCGTAACCCAAGCAAGTAGAGAAATCAGAGCCCATGAAAGGCCTTTCACACAGCCCAGCAGTTCCTGAAAGGCGCACCGCCCCGAGGAGGCGGGGCACCGCTTTGCTGCTCTAAGCCCAAAGGGTAGCCGCCCTCTCCCAGCCAGGCAAGCCGGAGCGCAGGCGTGGCAGGGACTGTCCTGTGCCCTGAGACCCCTCGCTTTGCCACCCCTTCCAGAAGGTCTCCCCGGCTTTAGCCAGGACCCACTTCCGGGCCTGTTATCTTCAAGGGTACATATGCTCCCCTTTTCTGGCTTCAGGATAATTCCATGAAGCACCCTGATTCCCTGTGCCCAGGAAACGATCTGAAGGCCAGGAAAAGGCAGGCTGAAGAAAGGTCTGCACAGGCAGAGCAGCCCGTGTGCAGAGAACACGCAGACAGTCTGTGATCTCACACTCACAGCAGTATCTCTGGGGGGGACTGAGGGACGGTGTCACTTTCTAAGTTACACGTTTTTATGTTGTTTAAACAAAGTATTAGTTCCTTAACTAGAAGGATAAGGAAATTATTTTTAAAAGAGAGAATGGGATCTGCTTTGATTTACTCCTTTTTAAAACTTCCTGTCACCCCTCACCAGCCTCCCAGCCCTTACCTCCTAGTTCCCACCAAGTCAGAATCCATACTTGGGACAAAGAGGTGCCTGGTGCTGGTTCTGTTCTGCCGCCTGCCCTGGGGCCTCCTCCCGGCATTTGTGCTTCCCGGTAGCCAGCCCACCCGCCCTTCACCACAGGGGCGTTTCCTGGATGTGCAGAGGACACGGCCTGCCAGGTGAGTGGCCTCCGCCACGCCCTGCTCACGCGTGCCCATTCGCTCCGTCACGGATCCCTGACGTGACACCAGGGGAAAGCTTTCTTTGTTTTTTAAACTGACTGCACTTGAAAGTAAAACAAGAGTTTTCGATATCTAAGGAAACATCTATTTTTAAAATAGCCATGTACAAAGAAGTATTTCACCGAAGACGAGTTTGGAAGGAGGCGACCTGCGTGGGAATGTGAATCCTGCACTTAACAGGTGACACAGCACCGGGGAATGTCTGAGCCTCCCTGAGCCCCTAACACCGAGTCTCTTTGGGGCAAATGAAGATGAAGATGCTGTAACTAGTGCGATAACACCGAACATCTTGAACCATTCCTGGCACACAGGGGGTGTGCAGTAAACAACTGCTACTGCTACTGAAGACACAATCATAAACACAGCCATCAAGGAAGGACCTTAAAAAGCCCACCTTGTCCAAAACACTCATTACGGATGGGGAAACTGAGGCCCAAGGAGGGCAAGTGAGGTAACTTCTGACTTTCCAACACCACATTTGCCACAGTAGCTTGTAAACAGTGCTCCCATTCGATGTATTGGATAAATATGAGTCCCTGTGAGGCAGCACATTCACCTAATCTGCTTAAAACCATTTTTTTAAAAGATTTATTTATTTATGCATACAAGCTGGGGTAAAGGCCAGAGGCGTGGGGCGGGGAGAGGGTTCACCAGAGACAGAGTGGGGAGCAGAACAGGCTGATTTTCTGAAATACACTGCTGAGGGAAGCAGTGGGCGAGACAGGAGAGGTCTGCCATGCCATGTGGGAATCTCCCCAGCTGGGTGTTGAACTTGTGTCGCAGCTGCCGACAGCTCCATAGTGCAGCGCTTAACTGCTGCGCCACCAGGGAGGCCCTAATCTGCTTAAAACCATTTAAAGAGCTCTAAGCTTAAAGGTATTCCCCATGGTTCCTATCTAGAATAAATGGTTTAAGAAAATCTTAGTGCAAGTCAACATTCACCTGAACCTCCACGAGCCACTGCAGTAGCCACATGTGGTCATTTAAATTTAAGTTAATTAAGATGAGCTTAGATAGTCAGGTCCTCAATACACTAGTCAGACTGCAGGTGCTGCAGAGTAACAGGGTAGTGGCAGCAGACGGCAGACCCAGAGCATCCCACCACCGAGGACACGGGCAGCACAGCTGGAGGAGAGAAGACACCCCTAAACGATGTCTAATTTCTGTTGGTTTGGGTTAGCTAAGTGTTGTCTGTTAATATCACTACCAGAAGGAGGAAAAGATCTTAGCCTTACTTTCTCATGCAAATCTGCAGATACTTATCAAGCCTAATCTCCCTCGAAAAAAAAAAAAGTGTATTAGAGGGCTGTTAGGAGCCTAGAAGGCTGGGAGGCTGGGGACAAGCAAACCTGACTTTAATGTGCGGACGCCCACTTGCACGCTGTCCCCCCGCTTCGGTGAGCTGACCGCTCTCCAGGCCTCGCGCGCACAGCCCCTCCACAAAGCACCTGCGGCTTTGTGACAGGATATGATGGGCGCACAAGCTAATGTCTTTGACAACTTAATTCTGATGCCAAAAAGATTCACGTGACCCACCTAAGTAAGCCCAGCCCAGTCTCACAATCACCCCCGTTGATGGTCAGGAGAGCAAGAGGTTCTGTTAGGTGACCAGGACCCAAAAAGCAAGTCTTTCCCCCCCGGGAGCGGCCACACCCACCTCCACCACCTTCCTCTGTGGACCGGGCTGGCTGGCAGCCCCTCCAAGACCAGGAAAGTCATGTAGCACCCTAAGTTCTTGGGACACGATGACGCATGATCAAATTAAATGTCCGATATGCATCGTCTCATCTGGTAATGAGGCCCTTTCCAAAAACCCAGGATTTAGAAGTATTTGTATGCTGCTTTGGCCTCTATGTTAAAGGTAAAAAGTGGTGATGTGGGAAGGGGCACAGGCTGAAGCAAGAAAGAATCAAAGGAAAAGATGAAACAGAAAGCAAAGGGAGGATGGAAAAAGCGAGCGGAAGAACAGAGGCGCAGAGTCGGGCTGGGTCCCCGCAGGTGACTCAGCTCTGATACAGGAAGTGAGTCCCGAGGTGCAGAATGCCCCATGCCGCCCTCCCTCCTCAGAGCTGACTCAGGCGGAGCCCAAGTCCCGGGGGACCTCCACCCCAAAACCACTGTCAAGCTGGCCTCCCCCTCTCCCCCATGTTTGAGCCAGTCGCAAATGTGTAATGCATTTCCTTGCCTCTGAGATTCAGAGGTGGTGATTAGACTCTGCTTTCTAGTTTGCTGCTTGCTTCCTTTAAACTCCCAGGACAGGAGACCAGAAGTCCCCCTCAAAGCCTCCCAGTGCACAAGGGCCCCAATTACCAGGGCTGTTTTGATTTAAAGCACAATTCGAGCTCATGTAACACCTCATCATGCTTCCCCACATGTTTCAGCACCAGATCCTGGGCACTGGAACTGCTAACACTGCAGGGCTGCAGGCCTCTCAAAGGACGTGCCCAACCCACCCCTGCAGGACCCAGTTCCCGAGGGACACAAAGGGCCTTAGGCGGATGCTGGAGCGGAGCCAGTCCGAGAGACCAGGGCCCGCACCTGTCCCAAGACAGGAAAAGGAGGGACTCCCAAAACACACTCAGTTACTAAAAAATGATGCATCAAACACAAGAATGAAGTTTCTCTTACACCCTCTAGCCAACAAAAGAAAAACTAAAATCTGCAGAAGAATTCTATACAAACCTTATTTGTAAAAGCATCATTACTGTACTATCTCCACCTCACAACGCAGGTACGAGGAGGTACACCAGGTCTGCTGGCATTATGGGAGTACCGATACTTGCAAGTTCATCGTCCACATGCTAAAATGTTAACTCTATCACCGCTGGACGTGCTCAGGGTCAGAATATGAGTTGCCCAACACACTCATTCTACACGGAGTGCCACACAAAAGCCCCAACTGCAATGAAATAAGGGAAAAGTAGAAACCCCTTACCGTGCAACAAGTGGGAAATCATTGAGCAAATTATAGTACTGACCAGCTGAAATAGCGATCATTTAAAGTGCTTACAAAAAGTTCATAGCGAGAGTCCTTGTGGGAAAAAGCAGGATTAAAACCAGCAGACAATATGAACTGCATACAGGAAAAACCTTTAGAACCTGAACAGAGGGGCTGAAGCTAGATACCAGAAGGCTAGCAGCAGCTGGTGGCAGGGTAAAGATACAGGTGATTTCTTCTTTTCGATATCTTCCAACTCTTCTATGATGAACACAATACTTTTATAACAAAAGGCAAAACACAAATTTTTTTAAACAATACCGTGGGATGCCAAGGCAGGGAAGGGATCGAGAAGGCTTCCCAGGCTCCTGCCACAGCTGTCTCAGTGAGACGGTCACAGGCTCAGAGCAGAGCACTCAGGAGGCCCGCAGCTGACAATGGGGGGGGGGGGGGGGGGGCCCGCAACAAGGGTCCAATCAGAGCTGCCTCCAAACAGAAGGGAGGCGCCCTGCCTTCCAAACCTGGTAGCATCAAGCCTCCACAACAGACTGAGATTACTGACCATGTCTTGCTCGCCTGCTGCTGAGTCTGGCTGTGCCCACCCCTTGTCCTCAGTGAACGAGTCTTACCTCTTGGCTCCAACACAGCTCGTCTTCCCTGGCATCCCACCCTTGACTCCCCTCCACCAGACACAGCTGTACCCTCCTCACTGCTCTCAGTCTCCACGCCACAGGTTTTCCTCCCTCCAGGGGCTGCTTTGTGGGTACAGAAACTATCTTTCCATGCAGACCGCCAAGTGAAGCAATACTGTTGTCAAGTGTGTGGTTGGCGGTAGATGGGCAGACAGATGGGGGGCTGGGTTCCAAGGTCAAGAGGAGGCCTGGGGGTGAAGGGGGAAGAGTGAGATGGACAAGGCAGAGGGAGGAAGGCAGGGGGCTCCCTGCCAGCGGGCCCTGACACAGGAGCGAGCCGGTCACTGGCGGTCACCAGACGGTTCAGGTGGCCACTGATGAGCATCTTGGAAGCCAACCCCCACGTTTCAATGAGCACATTCTAGTAAGACAAGTGCTGTTGACTTTTCCATACATGGTAATGTCAAAGTTTTCCTCCTGAGGAAGTTCAAAAGTGAGGCCATTTAAAGAAAAATTAACGAACGGCTCTGGCGAGGAGACAAATAATGGTAAGACCCATGAAGGCGAAGCACAGAACAGGACATCTCTGCAGGGAAGCAAAGCGCTCTCTCAACAGGGAGCCAGACTGAGGGAAAAGCTCGCAAGGCAGGGAGGGTGAGGCCGGTCACAGGCCGGAGGACAGACGGCCAGGGAGCCGCCAGGAAGACAGCGCCACGAGGATGAAGAGCGGGAGGACATGTGGAGAGAGAAGTGCTTGCTCCCCTGCCCTACAGCCCCACAACTAAGTGTGCACCCTGAGGAAATGACTCAGGAGGAGCTCGTGCACATACATACACACGCATGTGCTGCACAGTAACAGAGCAGGGGCCAGAGTTCCAGGACCACCGCCAGGGCGAGCAAAGGGCTTACAAACTGACGCCCCAGAGGGGGAGTATTCACACACAGACACTCCTACAGAGCTGGGAGGACAGGGTGCTACTTTACTCATCGGCAAAAACCTTTTCCATGTTTTCCCCATGTCATGCTCCCCGTTTTAATGGCCGCATCCCACCCCACCACAGTGGCTGGCCTCTGGACACTGCTGGACATGTGCGATCTCCAGCGCCTCCTTGCTGTGGTGAGTCTCCTTTGCACGCCGCAACAAAACAGGACATGCAGGTGGCAGGTCCTGCCCCTCAATCTAGCCTTTAACTCAGGAATCTGGATGGGTCAACCCAATTTCCATGAAGCTTTCTCACCAGCTCACCACAGAAAGAGTGGTCTTTTTCATGCATCACTGGCAAAACAAGTCCAAAGCCAAGTTCTCAAACGGGCTGAGTTTATGTAGCAGGAAAGAGAGCAGCTACTTGGGAGCATGGAGTCCGGATTCCAAAGTGTGAGGCACAGCACCCTAGACCAGGCGCCTAAGCGATGTATGGTGGGGTCTGGACAAGCTGCAAGAACCCCCCGATACAGCAGAGGTTAAAGGGCAGAGGCTTTAAAGTCCCAGCAACAGGGTGCAAGTCCTGCTTTCCTACTCATTAGCAATTTACACAAACCCTCTACATTGGTATAAACTTATAATCTAGAGAATGTCCTAAATTCACAGGCTCCCATCTTAGGATTCTGGGACCTGAACAGGACAATGCGTGTGAAGTGCTGAGAGCACGTATAACAGATGCTAAGCCGGCCTCCCCTCATTTAGCTCCGAGTCTGCTGAATGCTTCAGCTGGTCTGGAATCTGGCTGTACTTGCTCCAATACATACTCCATCACCTCAGGCTCGGAAATCAACGTCTTCCTTTCCTCAGAGATTATGGCAGGGAAAGGAATTCAACCCAGAACGTTATCAGTCCATCCGATGCCTCACGAGGATGCTGGATCAGGAGTCGAGCGCACCACACCAGACACCCCCCACCCGCTCTATTTATGTGTCTGTGTTCTGCCAATGAGTCATGTGACAGAGGGCCCTTCCTCGGGGGCCATGGCAACCAGTTCTTGTCTGTTATTTCAATGCTTCCTCAACTATCAATATGTACCAAACAGATACCGGGAATCAAAATAAAAGCAAGATCCTGAGGAAAACTCCCAGGCTGCTCCTCTGTCCTCCACCTGGAGTTCAGCAAGCCCTGGCACCACAGTCCAGCAACAGCAGGAAAGCTGACGAGCCAGTGTGGTGGTAGACAGAGAACGCAGCCTGCGATCAGAAAAACAAGCGCCTCTGGAGGAAGTTGAAGGGACAGGGAAATCAAGGACACGTGAAGTCTGGCCCTATTTCCCAGGAGCTCACCTAACACCAAGGGTGGTGGGAATTAACAGGCTGCCAGGACCCGCCGATGCAGAACCCCGGCAGTCACCCCCAGCCTGGCGGGGAGCTCTCTGGGGTCAGGAACCTCTTTTTACCTCTTGAGTTGGACGGCTTCATTTTGCTGACCGTCCAGGCAGGCAGCCAGCTCTGGCCCCTCCCCCTCCGGCCCGGCGCGGCAGGCAGCAAGCTGGTCCCAGGTGAAGGCTGGCCGGCCCAATGACGGCCGAACCCCCGCGCTGCCCACCACTGTGGACAGGTCACTGCCTGGTTGTGCAGAGCAGAGGGGGGCAAAGCAAGGCGAAATAAGGCTACACAGGACTCAGGACCTCAAGTGATTCTAGACCCTGACCATGGGGGTGGAAAACGAGGCTCCCTTTGAAGTGAAGAAGTGCACCTGCTGCCCTCTCACCCCTGCACGTTGTAAGGTGGGCCTGAGGGGCAGCCAACTCACCCGTAGTCCACTCTGAGCTGCAAAAAGTATTCAAAAACACTAAAGAACATTTGTGGACACCATCAACATAAACGCTTCCCCCTCCACGTGGAAACAAGGTTGGACCAACCTCCAGGGTGTACTGAGGGCCAAAATCTGGAGTGAGGGAGACTGAGCTAAAAGGCCGCTCTGTCCTCCCTGGCCGCGAGACCTTGGACAGGCCACCTCCTGGCCCCCCAGACCTTCATTTCCTCACCCGCAACTGGAGTGGGGGTGTGCAGGGCTGCGGCAAAGGCCACACGAGACAGTGTCCACAGGGCCCAGCACTCAGCTCTGGGCCAACGCAAGTCCTCTTGCAGGTAAACCCTCTAAAGGAAACCTGCAGAGACCCGCTCAGCTTAAAAGGAGTGGACCCCCCAGCAAGCCCTGGGAGCCGGAAGTCCCGTGATCACCTCGCCTGCACTTTGCATTTACAGACGTGTTAGAGCAGGCCCAGCACCGCGGTACTCCTTTCTGATTGCAGACTGTCTTCTTCCCCGCGAAAGGGCGCTATTTACATGACAATGATGAAATTCCTATATAATGGGAGCCTGAAATCCCAGGCCAGAGCTAAGCCACCCTCTGGTCACTCTTACTCAGTCCTCTCAGCTCCCTGTGAGGAGGCCAGGCCCCCTTTGCTGCTCAGAAAGCTGAAGCTGGCGAGATGGGGCGCTCAAGCTCACAGGCAGAGCTGTTTCCTTTTGCTACACTGTTACAAGTTGCCTTCCAAATACTGGTACTTGCCCCATTTTCCTTTCTCTTCTTTCTTATACCCTTATGCCCCAATACTCAACAGGCTTAAAATCAAACAGGTGTCCTTAAAGTAAAAGCCCGAGGCAGCAAAGTCTTGCAGTTCCCAGGTGCAACATCAGCTAGTGGAAGCTTAGTGCACCCATGAAAACCTGCCTGTCACTTACAGAAAAGGGGGAAATGGATCTGAAAATAAGCAGGGGAGGGGGCTCACTGATTAGCACAAAGGCCCTGGCATCAAAGGTAACCGGCCCTCTGGGGCTGGCCACTCATGCCCAGAGAAAAAAAATTAAGCCATTTTCCAAAGAATGACTCATTATAACCTGAACAAAAGCACCATTTCAAACAACCTGCTCACAGCGGGGCAGCTACACGCTCTGCACCCTCATAAATAACAAGGTTTCCACTAAGCTCTGGGAGAAGCAGCCTCGCTGTGAAATGAAGCATCCAGTCCAAACTCCCTCCAACATGAAGCAAAGGGGTTTCCAACCTTTCCTGGGTGGGGGGGGGGGGTGTCATGTTACCGTAACAGTGTCACTACTCATGTCAACAATAATGATGTTCCCGGGAGTCGGGCTTTACTCAGAAACCCATTTAATCCTCTCGAAAACCATCAGAAATAGATACTTTTATTTTCTCCATTCCAGAGACAAGGAAACTGAGGCAGACAAGACTGCCGGGTTGGGCCAGACACCAGGACTGCCGGGGACCCTCCTGGAGCTCCCAGACTCGTGGCTTTGGGCCAAGAGCCCAGTGACCACGCACAGCCCACAGCGAGGGCAGTTGGGGTCACTGTCCTACCACCACCAGTATCCCCGTCTTCAGTGCCAGGAGCAGCCGCTAGTGTGGCTGACCCCGCTGCAGGCAGATGAGCTCAGCTCCTGCCTTTCTCGTCCCTCCTGCCGAGGAGACACCGGAGCTTCCGGAGAAGCCAGGTCTAGCGACAACTCGAGCTCCAAGGCAGATCTGGGCCCCCCTGGGACGGCCTACCCCGGCCCAGGTCTGTTTTAGGCCGAACCACACAAAGCATTAATATCTCTGACCAAGAGAGACGGCGATTTCCCGGGGCTCAACCTCGAGGGGGAGGGGACATGCATTTAAAGACCAACAGAGCTGCCACACTCGCAGCATTTCCAAGTCCTCTCCCTGCTCAGGGTAAGAAGCCGAACTTGTCAGTGTTGTGAGGATAACCAGCTCGACCCGCTCAAGGTCATGTAACCATTGAAACAGGCCAGTGTGCTCCGCCCCGCCCCGAAACCCTACAACCGGACGGTGACCCAGGGAAAGGCCCAGGCGCCTTGCAAGGCCGTGCCGGCCAACAGCTCTCAGCGAGGGTTATCACAAGGCCCGGCGCACGCAAAGAACAGCCTGCCCGGACGGCAGCAGGCAGGGCAGGCTGACGCTAAGGCTCAGCCGGCATCTTTCTAAAAACAGACTGCTGTTCAGAAAGTTCCATCTGCTTTCATTTCAACAACTTGAACCAAGACAACTTGTAACTTCCGAACCAAACTTCCGCAACCCGTGGCCGGACCTGCAGCTTCACTCTCTTGCCCAGCTTCCCCACTGGTAAAATAAGTCCCTGCAGGAGAGAGGCCACAGAGCAGAAGTGAACCAGCCCGAGCTGGATCCGAGTGTTAGCTCTGCCACCAGCGCACTGGGGCCCTTGGGCCATGGCACCCCCAAGCGCCCCTTTCCTTACCTGCAGGACAAGGAAACAGACCACGGGGCTGGGGGACGGGCAGCGTCAGGGGCAGCTCCCGTGCGCAGGACAGTGTGCAAGAAGGAAGGCGCTCCCGTGGAGACTAGCAGTGTCCGGGGGGACGAGCGAGTAACCTGCGGAACGAAGACTGCTCTCTGGGCTCCTTCAGCTCCCCTTCCACGAGCAAGTGAGGTCTCCACTCTCGGGACCACAGGGGCCCCACAAATCCCTAATGGCTGAGATTCCATACAGAGCAGTCGGCAGGAGGCAACGCCAGGAGGTAAGGACAGCAAAGCGCCTGAACCAGCAGGGCCTGGTCACCACCCCGTCTGCGGCTGCGCCCCTCATGGAGGGCTCCCCATCCATCCCCAGGGATCACACCCTGACCTGGGGGTCACCGGGTAAGCTGTGCCCCACAGAGGGGCAAAAGCACTGGTAAAATCAGCCAGCGATGAGGCAGAGAAACTCAAGAGAGGCTCCTTCAGTGGCCACAGAGCCCTAAAATTAGACTCTGACCAGGACAGCGTGGTGGATAAAAGCCAGGCCTCTCCATTTCTAAGCACCCCCCGCCCCCGGGACAAAGCCTCATAATGGACAAGCCTGTAGCCGTGGGCCAGCCAGGTCTGACCTCTCCCCCCAGCCATCGAGCTGTGCCCGAGAAGGGCAGGAGTGGGTTCTGGGTGCCACCAGGAAATGCTTGATTCCTAGGTGAGGTGGCTTCCTAGTCACTTACAGAAAGAAGAGGTGCGGAAGCAGCTTTTCATAACCCTAATATTTTATTTAAAGACATTTCACTCAGGAATTCTGGAGCATCCTGACCGAATCTTCTTATAGAACCCTGAGACAGCAAGTCCACACAATGTGAGTAAAAAAACAGAGTCCAAGCAGATCCTAACTCAGGAAGGTGCTGCTGGATCTGGGGAGAGAAGCAACAGTGGGTTTGGGGGCGGCATCTGGGTGGGGAGAACTTCGCAGCCAGAACACGCTGGGCTGGAAGGCATTAAGGCTGCAAGCAGACCAGGCAAGGGAGTCCATCTCTTGGGGTCTCAGGAGAGCAGGGGCTACCCTGCCTTCCCACTGGCTGGAGAGCCCAGGGAAACGCCACCTATCGACCATCTGCTTGAATAATCACACAATGGTCCAAAGGTTGGTCCCACTGAACATTCCAAAGTGCCTGACAGGTACACACTTTCCACATGTCAACTCACTTCGTTTCCCCAGCAATCCCTCTGGGCAGGTGGGTGGTAACACCAGGGCTGCTACCTTGGAAAAACCAGCCAGGAAATGTATCACTCGACCGCTGTAGACAGAAGCTCCTGTTCACAGGTTCCCAGAGATGTCAAAAAAGTGGAGGGTGGGAACAGGAGGCGGCAGGGGCGAGGCTCAGCCAGCAGCCCCCACTTGCTCATTCTCTGGACTTCTGCCACTGACACCCGAGTTCACCAGAATCCCAGATTTACCTGCTTCCACCTGGCTCCTCCAAGTAACCTTAAGACGCAATTCTAGCAGGTCCACTGTGGGCTCAGTGAGTCCCCGTGACAAATGACCTGATGGAAAAAACACCGGAGGCAGCAGTGCCTGGTGCCCAGAGCTCAGGCCTCAGTTTCCTCATCTGCATAACGAGGGTGACATGACACCTGGCCTCACCTAACGAGGGTGACATGACACCACCTCACGGGGTGGCTTGGGTATTGAAAAGCAGGCAGTGAAAAGGAGCTCCTGTTATTACCACAGCCACCCCACCCTCTCGCCTGTGCCCTCGGCAGCCTGGCTGTCCTGGCCATCTGTGCTGTGTAGGCCGAGTGGCGCCTGGCACTCAGTGCCACCTGCAGATACGGAATAGCTAGACAGGCGACGGCGGGACTCACTATGTGGAAATCCCCGCTCTGGGTTCAAAGGATATCAAGGCTTTACAGATAACACTATCTAGGATTTAGGCTAACCAGAAATAGCTGTCAGGTCAATGACAACCCGCCCCATCAGAAGGCGTCAAGTGCAGGGCTCTGGGGACAGACATGGCCCTCTCTGCCCCCTGAGATGCTAACTCACTTCTCGCCCTGCCCTCCCACCTTTATCTTTCCCAACCACCCCTCCTCTCCACACCAATACCTGCATCTCCGTCCTGGCTGAAGCCTGGGAAAGCCTCCCTCCCTCTCTCCCACCTCCTGAGTGAGTGCTCTGCGCACACCACAGACAGATGACTCTTCCTAAAATACCACTACTGCCAGCCTCCTCAAATTTCTACCTGCCCTGTCAAAAATTTATCTGGCTCCACGCTGTCCCAGGTCAAATGCAAACTCCTCAGCTTAGCAACTCAGGCGCTCCACACCTCACACAGAGTCTTGGAAGCTCCCTACTCGCTCTGCCTACACCGTGCTTGGTTCCAGAACTCACAAGACCAACCCTAGTCCTGACCTTTGCTTTCCAGGCCTCTACCAGGAATGGTCTGTCCTCAATGGCAGTCCCCCAACCTCTCTGCCTGGACAAGGTTTCCCCTTGTTATCTTATTAATGACTAGGTTGGAGTGGTTTGCAGCCAAGCAGGGTGGGCAGACATGGGACCCTTGCCAGTCATTTCTATGACTACTTCTGCTGCACCCAACTTTCTGGACTCGTTTTGCCTCCCTTCTGGATGAAAGGACAGGGATTATGGCTTCTGTGTCCCTCACCCTGTCATAATAATCATAGTTAGCACTTGCTGTGTGCCAAGCACTGGATTAAATATATTACAAACTGCTTTCTTCCAGGATGCCTATAACACCCGCCGAGCTCATTTAAGGTTACATGCGAGTGGCAGAGACAGGACTCCAACCCAGAACTGCCCAACTCCAAAGCCGAGTTAGGGGAGCAGGAGGCAAACTAGAGGCAGTCACCTCACCGTTCTCACGGCCCTTTCACTGTTTATGAAGCACCTACTAAGCACCAGGCAGCCAATGCAAGGTGCAGGGCAGTTAACAGAAGCCAGACAGACAAGGTCCCTTCTGGCACAGAGCTCAGGCACTCTGACCCTGGTCCTGTCCTTCCTCCTCTAAGCCTGGAAGGGTGCAAGGACCCCAGCTCAAACAGGGCTCCCCCAGGCACCGAGGCTCGGCCTGAGACGCAGCATCAGGTACTGCGCGTACCCTGCACACTAAGAGCCTTGTCTTCCGTGGGGGTGGAGAGCCTAAGGCTCAACTAGGAAAGTTCTTTGTTCCAGGCACCGAGGCACCGTCCAAAGCCAAGTAAACATCAAACAAGCCTTCAGCAGGCAGTTAAGGCAATGAAGTCTCAACTACAGGCCACAGACTCACCACATGACCCACTGAACCTCGCCTGTGAGATGGTGATCGTAACAGTAGTTAGTGTTTATGTAATTATGAAGTGCTGTTCAAAACATCCACACATATTATCTCACTTAATCCTCACAAGAGCCTTATAAGGAGGAGCTGTTACTATCCCAAGGAAGTCGGGTGCCCAAGTCCTAACTTACTCTGTGTGGCCTCGCTTCTAAGGCTGAACCTCCCAGGTTGGGCTGTTATGAGGAGGGTTCCACACGCTAATGCACCTAGCAGAGTACACGGCTGGTGCTCTACTAATGTTAAGTCTGCACCCCCTAACTGAAAGGTTACTCTGTAAAAGCCTAGGCTGGAAATGCCACTGTTCTAGCAAGGGTTATTTTTGCACCTGCACCCCCTGAGCATGCAGCCCCCTTTCATGGGTGGGATCTACTACAAGAACAGGCAGGACTAGGGTCCACACTCAGGGGTTGACCCTATGCTCACTGACAGTGAGTATCCACCATGGGGGTCGGGTGGACCCGAGGACCACACCATCACTCGATCTCTTAAGATTCCTGGAAGTTGAACAGGGAACAGGTAAAACCTAAGTGACGTCTCCCGATCACAGCAGTCCCTCACTCAGCGGGGCTACCGGGTAAGAAGGGCAGGCTCTCCAGTGCACCTCCGGTTTCGTGCCCGGCGGGTGAGCTGGAGCACTGCAGAGCAACAGCCTGTGCGCGCATGCAGTTCCTTCTGCAGTGATGGCAGAGACAAGGGTAGGCACATGCCACAGTTCTGGGGGTGAAGCCTGGCACAAGCCCCAACTTTCTCTTGTCTCCTGCCACAGCTCACGCCAAGACGCTTACAGTTCTATCAAGCATGGCTTTTCCTTCTCAAACTTTAGGAAGGTGATATGCCGTCCGTTCCCCCACACACCTAAGGTGGGAGGGCATGTATCCTTCTCTGTCTTGCTTATCCTGGCAGCCTCGGCACCCAAAGCAGAGGAGAGGGCACTTCACACGCGCGGCTTCCTGTCTGCCTGGTGGAGCAGTTCGCAGCCCAGGAAGCAGCTCAGGGGTCCATGTACCTGCCCTGCCACCACTCCCTATGCTGTCAATCATCTGTCCTCTTCCCGCCCCCGTGGAATGTAAAAGAAGTATAGGACTTCCGAGTTATAAATAGATATATCTGCTTTCAAAGGTCTGGCTTATTGCCTTAATCAAGTTATCAATTATTGGCTACTTTTTCCCAGTGCTTTCCACAGAGTGGGCCCGAACAAACAGCTGTATACACATGCAGGGTCTGAGCTACCTACTTTCTCCATCCCAGGAGGCCAGTCAAGACACATTATGTCAACTACACAGTTTCACCTAGTAACAATATGACAAGTTCCATGAACTCCAGTCAGGGCAAAACCATCTGTGAGCTGGGGAGGCACCTGGAGGGGGTGGCTGGTGGGGGGGGCGGGGTGGCAGGCTCTGAGTCCCTTCACTGTCACATGGCCATCATCTAGCTCCAAGCTGAAGGAAATTCCGTTTAGAAGTTAACATTTACACACGGGAGGATTCTTACCTGCTATGGGAATGCAAATAAAGTCTACTTGCCTATGCATTTTAACTGATGCCAACAAAAATCCTGGATTTTACTCCAAAGTTGAAAGTATTTTAGATTCTCAAGTCACTCTTCCTTCCACCATAACAGACCTGTTTTCTCTACATCATACATATTGAAAATGGTAACACAGGGCTCTCAACTCATCTACGATGTCACCACCCACACCACCACCTCTCCAACCGCCTGCACTGGCTTACCAGAGACTTCAAGTAGGGGGGGCCAATTTGATAACATGCGCTCAGAAATTATTTGTGAGCCCACAGCAGACTAAGAACAAGTTAAGCAGTCAAGTTAAGAAAGTCAAGTAGCTAATAAGTTCATGGGCACAGATACCGGCACAACAGTATAAATGTTAATGTAGCTTAAAAACCTAAAGCAAGGCACTGAAAATGCCTGCAAAGAGAGCCCTCCAAGCCACTTCCCCTGAGCATCAGGTGCTGTTCCAGCCCCAGGGGCACAGCTACGGAAAGCAAGTCAAAACCCTGCCCTCAAAGAGCTCACATACAGGTCCCCGATAAATATACCTGCATCATCATCTTATTACTTCATGTGAAACAAGGTCCCCCATCAAAGGACCCTGCACATAAGTGAGACAATAAATGCAGCTCCTCCTTTACCATCTCCAGGTACCGCATTATTATTTTTGTCAAGCAGTGTCATTTACATCTTCCGACAAGTAAGCAGTCTGAGACAAAGTTTAGAATCTTTGACATGTGCTTCTACTAACTGAGCAATACTCAGAGCCTCAGTTTCTTGACCTGTAAAAGGGGGCAACGACTCTTAAGGGCTCTGTGTGGATTAACCTGCACAGGTGAAGCCCATAGCGCCGTGCCTGGAGAAGAGCTCGTCCTTTCCTTCTACCCCTTCTACAGTGCTTTCAAAAAGACCCAAGTACAGGACACCTGAGAAGCTATGTGCTATCATGTCCAGGGTCATTATGGGCATTTTCCCATCACATCTGGAGAATCAGGCACCCAGAGCACTCTTACGCAGCCCCCCCCCCTTTGCTCTGAAAGGTATTTCTAAAACTTCAGTCCACTTTTAAAGTCCAACTATCCAGGAGCAGTCCTTCTCCACCCAGGCCTGGGGCGGGGCCACACCCCTGCAGCCAGTTCCCCTGCTGTGATGCTATTGGAGAAGTCCAATAACCTGAACAGTAGGAGCCACTTTTTAAAATCAATACACAGGAAGGCATCAAGGAAAAAAACCTAACCAATCTGAATTAGTGACCCCAGTTCAGCAGGGACATCCTTTCACTGAAGAAGGTACAGAGATCATCAAAACCCTTCAGGGCCCAAAGTCCACAAGCAAACATCTGTCTGCCTGGGTGGAGGTACAAGTGGGCCGGACAGTTCACTCTCTGAAGTTCCTTGGCCCGTAAGAGACAGGTGCTCCGGGCCCTTCCAACCTGAGTGCTGGGCCTGCCATCCGGGATGTCTCAAAGGGGACGGGGAAGCTCAGGCATTGGGGGCCTAGGTGAAACCTCAGACCAGAGGAGAGGCCCAGAGAGCACACGCCTTCATCATCAAAACAAACACCACGCACGGAGCAGCTCTCTCCCTCAAGTACGGCTCACCTGATCAGGGGCACCTCCATAATCAGCAGTTCCAACCCTCACGAGCTGACAGTTCAGGGGGAACGGGAGACTGCGCCTGCTGGGGTGCATCGTGTCCAGGCCATATGTTGCACTCGGGGCCTGCTGGTCCCCCCAACGGGCGGTGGCCGCACAAGGGCGATTGTGCGTTCATCCCACTCCTGTCAGCTGCCCCACCCTTCCCCCTTCCCTCCCCTCCTACTCCGCCTGCCACCCCGCCACCCCGCTGGACGCCCCGCAATCGCCGCACCGGCACAGAGGCGGCGGCCGGCCCGCGGAAGGGCCCGCAAAGCGCCGCGCTGTCTTCCGGACACCCCGACGGCCGCCCTTCCCTCACCCGCTCCCAGGGGGCTTCCCAGAAGGGGCAACCCTCACCGGAGCCCACACAGCCCCAGGACCACCCCGCCCGGACTTCTCAGAGCGGCAAAGGCTGGCCCAGTGAAAAGGTCGGGGGCAGGGAGCAGGGGCCTGGTGGAGGGGGAAAACCCAGGACAGACGACTGACCAAGGCTACGCCAAGAGTGTTGAAAAGTCCAGGGAAGGGGGTTTTGGGGTGGAGGGGGCCATCGGAGGGGATCATGGACGGAGATGGGGGGGTGTCCAAACTAGAAGCAAGGAGGGAAGACCAGGTTGAAGCCATGGAAGAAAGCGGAAATAAATGTAGACTGAGGCCACTGAAGGAGGGTAACGGGGGTCGTACTGAGACCTTGGGAGAAGAGGGGAGGGCAGAGGCCTAGCCTGGACCATGGGGAGGGGAGTTTAGCTTGGGCCCTGGGAAAGAGAAACCACGGCCTAGCCGGGCTGTAGAGGCGGGGGAGGGGACCTCGCCCGGGCCGCGGGGGGATGATGGGGCACCACGCCTGGGTCGCGGGAGGGGTGCCCGGTCTGGACCACGGGTCCGGGAGGATCTAGTTTGGGCTATGGGAGACTGGCCTGGACCCGAAGGTGGACCGTGGGAAGTGGGGAGCTTGGAGCTGAGGGTGGGGGCTGGGGGGAGGCAGGGTCGCTGCCCGCCCGAGCCGCTCGGCCCACCGGCCCCCTCCCGAGCGAGCAGGGATGGTGTCCACCCGGGGTCCGGAACCCAGCCCCTCCCCCACCCCGGGAAACCCACCCTTCACCGGCCGAGGGTCGGTGAGGGGCGAGGGGAGGCGAGCTCCGGTGGGAGCCCTGCGGCCGGGGGAGAGTGGCGTCGGCCTTTACCATGGTGGCGGCGGCGGCGGCGGTCCCGGTCCCGGCGTCTGTGGCTCTCGCCCCCGCAGCAGGGCCCGGCGCTTCCACTTCCCCGGGTGCCCAGGAGTGAACATCCGGGTCAGCGCCCCCCTCCCCCCGCGCCGGGCCGCCGCCACCTTCCTTCCCCGCCCCGGTCGGGCCCGGGCCCGCCCCCCACGCTGCCAGCCCTTGGCCAATGAGCGCGCGGGGCCGCGGCGATCGCCAAGTATGGAGCGCGGCGCGGGGGGCGGAGCGCCGGACGGGGAAGTGGGGGGCGGGCCTGCGCGCGGGCGGGGAGGGGCGGGGCGGGCCCGGGCCGGGGTCCGGCGGGGGCTTCGGACCCCGGGACGGGCGGAGGCGGCCGGGAATTCGATCGGCGGCACCCCCACCCCGGGCTCGGGGGCCGCCTAGGAGGGAGGCGGCCGGGGGATCGGGCCCGCGGGCCTGCGCGGCGGGGATGCGGAAGTCACCGGAGCTGGGAGGTGTCGGGCCCGCCCCGCCCCGCCGGGTGCGCGCTCACCCTCCCGCTGCAGACCCGGAACTGGTGCGGCCCGCCCAGCCCTGGAGACGGCCGAGTGCGCCAACCTGAGCTGGCAGCCCTGCGCGGGCGCTGGCTGCGGGAGCGACCTGCAGCAGGTAGCCGCACCTGAGCCCACCTCTGGAAGGAGGGCCTCAGGCCGCTCTGCTCATTGAGCACCTACTGGGTACCAGGCTTTGTTTTAGGCACCAAAGGCGTGAACAAGACAGAAAGATGCCTTCGTGGCTACCTGCTGCAGGAAAAGCTGTGAGGACGACACAGGTAGAGGTTTGAAAACTGGGGTCAATAAATGATGCTGAGTATTTCTAGATGAGGACCCGCCCACTTGCCCCATGGGGCTGCCGCACTCCTCGGAGTGACTCATTTTTTTTCCCTTTCATTTACCAGGTAGTTGTTGAGCTTGGTCTAGAAGGCAGGAGACCTGGAACGCTATTCCTGCCAATACCACCGTCTCTTCCTAGTTGGTCCCCTCTTTTGTAAGAATCAAATCAGAGATTGTAACTGTAAGGCCTTGCATAAATGACAGGCATGATTCCCACAAGCCAGGCCAAGTCCCAGACCCTGTCCTCCCTGGAGTAAAAGCTGCCGCTGGCATAAAAAATGATTCAGGTAAGGCCAGACGGCAAGAATGATTCAGACCTGTATTACAGGAATTTGGAGACTGGAGTGGCGCTGCAGTGTCCTTGCACTTGTAAGTGTATAAAGAGCACCTACTGTGTGCCAAGCACTGTTCTAGACTCTAAGAGCAGGAAACGAGACAGCCCATGCTGTTGCAGATCTGAACCCTTAGAAGGGAGGCAGACTGCCACTACTAAATGCAGTGCTGGGTGGTAGTTAGAGGCGAGGAGGGAGGGGTGGGGTGGGCATTGGCAGGCAGGTTAGCAAATGGGCTGTAATTTGGAGGGTGGCCAGGGAAGGACTAACTTAGTAACTTTTGATCAGAAGGGGGCACAAGGAAGAGCGAGGGTACAGACCCTATGGGGACAGTCCCTTGTGTGTTCTGGAGACCCAGACTGAGCAAGGTGGGGAGGGTGGGGAGGTGGCCTCTGAAGCGCAGAGCAGTGAGGAACTAGTTTGGGCTTTCCAAGTATCAGGAGGCTGCTGTGTTCTGAATGGACTGTAGGGGGACTAGGGCCATTGGAAAGCTATTTCTGTATTCAAGGCTTTTTTTTTTTTTATTTCAGGAGCACTTCTATGGAACTTCCCATGTGGTGGACACTGTTAAGCACTTTACAAATAATGTTTCATGTCATACTCATAACAGAGGCCCAGAGAGCTTAACTCGGTGTCATACTGCAGAAGCGTAGGTGGCTTCCACCAACAGCAGCATGGGCTGGCAAGGAGAAATCCTGTATCAGGGATATTTGTTGATGGTCCGGTGATGGGCTCATGCAAGGTGTCAAGGATAATGCTAAGATTTTAGTTTGATTGACACTGAAAGTATTTCCTGTTTGTGGATTTCAGAACACTGTAGAAGTGGAGTACTTTTTTTAGGAGGTTGGGGTGGTTAGAGTCAGTTTGGGACAAGTTCTGTTGGAGATGCCAGAGAAGTCATCGGATGTAGAAGTCTGGAATTGGGGGAGGAAGTGAGCGCTGGTGATAATGTATGAGAACTGTCAGCTAATAAGTTACTTGTAAAGGAACTTGAAAGCACAAGTGACTCAGGGAGTGAATGTAGAGTGAAGAGGTCAATCAGATAAACAGGAACCAGCAAGGAGATTGAGGCATCACCAGGGAGGTGGGCAGAGGACCAAGAGAAGGTGGTGTCCCTCCAAGAAGACAAAAAGTAAGGGCAGGAGGGAAATGTCCTTGTGAAAATGTCTTTCTTGTGAAAGAAGTGACATTTGCATTGTTTACTTTAATAAAATAAGGTTGAAAGGGAATTTATTTGCATTACTTGTATGATGGCATTTTAATATTCATTACATCTCCAGGAGAACGGTACTATTATTATTCCCATTTTACTGAGGCAGGAACTGAGATACAGAAAGGTTAAATAACTTGCCCGAGATCACATAGGTATTGAGTTCAAAGGCAGGAGCCCACATTTATAACCCCAGGTTGAAAATATTGTTTCCTTTGAAAGTGGGGCCTCCCTGGTGGCCCGGGGATTAAAGTCAGCGCTGTCAAGCTATCATCAGCCACTGTAGCACGAGTTTTATACCCGTCCAGGGAGCTTCCCACATGGCACAGCAGACCTCCCCTGTCTCCCTCTGCTCCCCTCAGCAGCGTATTTCAGTGATCTACCTGTTCTGCTCCCCACTCTGTCCCTGGTGAATCCTCTCATCCCCTTCCCCCACACCTCTGGCCTACACCCCAGTTCTTGTATGCATAAATAAAATAAATCTTAAAAAAAAAAAAAAAAACAACTTTGAACTCAGGAAGCACCCCAGAATTCAAGGACAGGCTACTCCATTGCTCCTCATTTGTGCTTCTCTGGGTACCTCTGTTACATCTTTCTTTTGCTGCCAGACATCCTCAGCTTACTTCGAGCTCCTATTCCTTCAACATTTCAGCCTGCATGTGGTCCACCTAGTGGCCTTTGCCCCTCCTCTGCATTAGCTGGCTTTATTACCCGACAAGTTTCATAGTTCACATCCCAAGAGAGAATCTAATTGATCATCTCATCTGTCTGTGATGGATGGATAAGTCACTGGCTGGTCCACACATTAGCCCATCCCACCTTGACCACTGAAGGATTCCTGAGAGCATGGGGCCATGTGACATTGAACCTGGCCACTGGCCTGCAGCATGGGGAGGCAAGCAAGCACCATAAAAAAATTTAGCACCATTTTTCCCTCCCTCCTTTTTGAAAAACCCACCCCCTTGAAATTCATGCTATATTTTTCCCACCTTCGATCCTCCTTTTTGTTTTCCGGAACTGACCCTCCACCTCCCTTCCTGCAGCCTTTATGACCTAGCATTATGAGCATAATCCACCAGAAATCTCCCTGACTTCTCACTTGCTGATTTCTTCCCGATCAATGAACCCCCCTTCCCACACCCAGCTTCCGGCTCCCACGGCCCTACCCTGGACCAGCACTAGCTCAGAAAACACCATTGTAAAATGTCGAATCTGATTTGACCCTCCTGTTCCAGGTTCACAAAAAGCATTTCAACATCTTTAAGACCTGCAAAAGCTTTCCCCCTGCCAGGTTTTCATAATCATCTTCCCTCTCGCACTCATTTCCCTCCTTACCCAGCCGATTACCAGTAACGATCATTATACTTCCTGCAAAAACCCATAGCTCCTTTGCCTCGCCCCCTTTTTTGGACTCGCCCAGCCCTAGTTAAAAACAGCTATTTCCTTACCCTCTGCAATATGGGAACATTGGGAACATTGCTGGGAAATTAAAAGTAACTGGTGTCACTTTAGGTTGCGGTTCATAAATTTCCAGTAAATCCACCCTGCCTGGCACTCCTACCGTAAGTCCCTGCTACATGCGGTCCCCCCACATTCTACATGGATGATTTTTCCAGTCTTCCTCCTCTATCCCCTTCTCACCCTGAATTCACTGTACACAGATGAGCTGGCCTCCTACTTCACAGATGTAACAGAATCAGATGGGAACCCTCTGATCTCCCTCTGCACTTTACCCACACTCCACCTTTCCTTTGGTGAATGAAGGGTTTCACATCTCCCAGAGCCAATCCCTCTACTTAGGCTCCAGATCTCTCCTTAGTCAGCAGTTTCTTCCTCTGTCCTGGACCATTTCCACCTGCTTAAGAAAACATGCCTGAGTATCTCATACTCTAAAAACAAAGTCCACAAATCTTGATCCCTCCTCCTTCCAGCCACCTCCTCTATTGGTTTGCTCCCCTTCACATTAAAACTAGGTGCCCTCTGCAGCTGCTGCTTCTATATCAACTCCACATTCTCCGCAGACCAGTCTGGGTCAGGCTGCTGTCTCCACCTGTGCAGACACCAGTGGTCTTTGGGGGCTCATCTCCTTTCTTTCTGTTTGCTGCAGTTGGCCCCTCCTCCTTGAGGCACACTTTTCACGATGCCACCCTCTCTGGGTGCTGGGGCTTCCCCTAAGCCTTTGATGGCTTCCCTTCCTTTTCTGAGGTCTCAGTTGTAGGACCCCTTCTTTTCTGCATCCGTGTGTTCAGTGGGTCGCTAAGGGTTCTCAGCACCTAGAACATTACAGGTGTTCAGTGAAGATTTGTGAAAAGGAGAATAGCATCAACCTCCTAGGAATATTGTGGAACTAAGTAGACCCAGAGGAAAAAAGTAATGGCTTTTTCTAATCGAGTCTTACTACTATGCTAAGTTCTTGTGTTATTGGTTCCTCCCCATAGTCCTTTGAACTGGGAACTTCTAGGGTTACCATTTATAGAAGAGGAAGTTTAGGCTTTGATGAAATAACTCTTCTAAGGTCATAGATAATTGGTGGATGAATCTATTCTCACTCTGAGTTCCTATATAGGAAAGTGCTTTGTATATGGCCAAAGAGGATGCTACTATATCCCAGCACATAGCATGGTAGCTTATGCATAGTAGGAGTCCGTCACTGTTTGAATTAAGGCATGGTGGGAGGGAAGCCACAAGTTAAATAATATCACCCCAGGAAAGAAGCAAGCTTGAGCACCTCAGAAAAATGGCTTTCCACTATACTCTGAATTTTTTTTACCCAGAAGCTGCCCAGAAACATGGTTTCTATCATTCCTCCTTCAATTAAGCCCCCACAGCTGGAACTGTAGAGTTAGTAAATGCACAATTATCCCAGGAGGCTGGGGCTTGCTTAGCTCCTAAATCACCTCTGATTTAACAGGCCTGGGCTTGCTTCCGGAGTTGGGGATCTCCAGGGATTACTAACAGTGTTGTTAGATGTTTTACTGTGTCTTTGGAGATACAAGAGAACCCTAGAATTAGCCAGCGTTTAATCTCTTGCTACACTGAATTTAACAGACAAGAGGTTTAAGCAATATTCGTTCTAACTCTGCGTGCTAAAGTTTCAGAGGGGTTCAATCCAAGGATCTTTGTTACCAAAAGCACCAGGAGGGAAGGAACAGCACCTGGTAATTCCATCTCCCCCATCTTTCAGCTCTGCAGTCACTGCTAGGGTATCTCTGGGGTATGCACACTCTTTCTTTTCTACGACTTAATCGTTTCTCATTCTCAGATATTTTATCTGAATGGATCAGTTCCTCTCAAAGGAAGGGTCCTGATTGGCTGAAGTCAAAGGCGGACCTTAGCTATAGACATTGGTTTGGGGACGGCCCTTCACCTAATTTGGGCCACAGTGCTTTCTGCAGAACAGCAATCCAGATAAACTCTGCATGATGGGGTGGGAGGGAGCCATCAAGTGAGTTTAGGGAGTTCTGGAAACAATATTCCCTCTTAGGGGTTCTATTTCTCAGGAACCTTACTCCTCAATTATCCCGTCTCTCCCCAAATTGTCCAACTGCTCCTTCTGAACTGGATGATTGCTGTGGTTTTAAACATGCTGAAATGTCTCACATCTTATGTTTGTTTTTAATTAAAGAAAAAGCCCACACCAATCCCACACTCCCTCCAGACTTCCCCCCACCTCTCACCTTGTGCAGCCCCAGAGCTGCCTTTCCTCTCCATTTCCCATTCTGTCCATCACTCCTCTCCTGAAATGACCCCAAGGTCACCCATGCCTTCATGTCAAAGAGGACTCCATTGGGGGCCTCCCTGGTGGCTTAACAGGTTAAACGCAGCACTATGAAGCTATCCTATCCGCAGCCACTGCAGCAAGAATTCAATCCCTGGCCAGGAAGATTCCCGCATGGCCCAGCAGACCTCTCCTGCCTTGCTCACTGCTCCCCTCAGCAGTGTACTTTAGTAGATCTGTCGGTTCTGCTCCCTGCTCTGTCTCTGGTGAATCCTCTCACCACCCCCCACCTCTGGCCTACACCCCAGCTTGGATGCATAAATAAATAAATCTTAAAAAAAAAAAAAGGACACCATTGGCCTCTCTGCCTTCTTCTTGAAGCGCCTCTTCCGTTGGTGTCTGTGACTTCATGTACTGCCAGGCCTTCATCTGCCTCTGTCACTACTTCTTGGGGTCCTTTGCAGCTCCATGTCTTCTACACCATTCAGTGATGGGGCTCCTTGAAGCTCCTTTGAGGCCTCTCTTCTAGCTCTCTGCTAACTCTTTAGCTGATCTCATCCCTGCTCATGGTTTCAGTTCCTAGCAGGCCTCTCTATGAGCTTGCCCTGGAGCTGGTGGGAAGAGGGACCTGGTCATAGGGGAGGGAGAGTCAGCCTACTGTTACCAAGAGGAGGAGAAAGGGACAATGACAAGTAGAAACAGAAACAGACGGTCACTGCAGGCTTAGATTCTGGGTAAGCTCATGTGAATGAGTGAAATAGGCTCCTGTTGGGTCTCAGAAATTTTTAGTCATTGGAACCCTAAGCAGGACTACATACAGGCAAAAAAAAAAAAAAAACAAAAAAAAAAACCCAACAACCCAAAACTGCTGATTTCCTTTGAAGACAGAACACTGTGTGGTTTGTAGAGGAGGCAGCCCCGGCTAGACAGCTTAGATCAACTTTTCCCACCCCTCAGCATCTTGAAAGAACATGTAGCGAGAAGAGGGGAGGCAGACAGACCACTAGCAAACCGCTTCTTTCTATTACATCCCCAAGTCTTCAATGCCAAGAGGATACTTTAGTCTGAGGTTAGACACCATCATCTCAGTCCTTTTGTTTTTGTTTTTCTAATAAGTACCTGGGAGAACTCACAGCTGCCTTCTGCTGGACCAGAAGTATTTGTGTCCTGACCATCTGCAGTGTCTTGCACAGAATTCTAGAAAGGCCTCTCACATGCAGCCCAGCTGTTGGGGTTTTTATATGCATATTTGGAAGAATTCGTGTTTAGTTTATGAAGCCGGCCAGCCAGCCGCCCACCAGGCTTGGGACAGCCTTTACAATGTGTCTAAGGCTGATCCTTCAAACTTGGCTGAATCATCACCTCCTCCTCTTCCAGGTAGTATGCTCTGATAAACCCTTCCAAAGTTGAGTGTGAGGCCTCCTGCTCTGTGTTCCCATGGAAACCCTATACCTAGTGCACATTATTAAAACACCTATTCACATGTAATTTGCCCCTGCTGCTCTCTCTGCTGCTCTGGGCAGGGACTGGGAGTTCTATCATTAGCAATAGTATAGAGCCTGGGATACCACAGTCTGTGAATGAAGCCTGTCAAGTGGAGGGCCTGAGAAGCTCCAAGCACAGCCATCCTCCTAAGCTCAGCTCCTCCTAAGATCTCATCCCTCACTCCAATCAGACATTGCAATGTTCCAAGTGAAGCTAAACCAGATGCAGAACTGACGTAGGAGCTGAAAAAGTGGCAGCAATTAGAGAACAGTCTAGTGCAAAACTGGAATAAAAGATCAGAGCAATGGAGCAATTGGAAATGTTGAAAAATATCAGTCACAATCACACCAAAAAGAAAGGTCTAAGGAAATAGATGTACCCTACTCAAGAACTGGCAGACTCTATTAGATGTTCATTCTCCCCCAAATGATCTGTACATTCAATACAATCCAATTCAAAATCCCAGCAAATTTTTTTCCTTTTTTTTTTTGGTGGAAATTAACAAGCTGATCTTTTAGTATATGGAGAGGGTAGGCACGGAGAGCAAAGTGGGGAACGGGCCCAATGGACTATGGTAGAGGATTATTGGCGCCTTTGTGGTGGGCATGGTGTGGTAACATACATCCAAAGATGTGCAAGCCTCTACCTCCAAATCACAGTGTTGTAAACCAATGTCACCTCAATAAAAACATAATTCAATTAAACAACAGAATAAATAAAATGTATATAGAAATGCAAAGATCCTAGAATACCAAAAGAGGAAGAAAAAAGTTGGAAGTCTTATGTGACCTGATTTTAAAACATATTATAAAGCTTCAGAAATACAGTGGCATTAGCATAAGGATAGACACATTGATCAATGAAACAGTATAGCCAAGAAATAGACCCAAATGTATATAATCAAATAATTTTGGGCAAAGATGCCAATGTAACTCAAGGGAGAAAGAATGATGTTTTCAACAAATGATGCTGGAACACTCAAAGATTCATTTAGAAAAAAATGAATCCTGATCCTTACCTCAAACCATACATCAACATTCCCTCAAAATGGAGCATAGACTTAAACATGAAAACTACGACATAAAACTTCTAGAAGAAAACAGAAAATTTCACAACAATGAGAAGGCAAAGGTTTCCTAGGACACAAAAAGCACTAGCCAAGAACCTTTGCCTATACAATGTGAAATTTTCTCCTAGGAGAAAAAATTGATAAATTGAGTAAAATAAGTAAATTCTATTTTTCCTAAGACACCATTTAAGAAAAGGATTTCAGAGCCACATGAAGCATTAAGTTCTCATTGGACTTTAAAATTTTTTGATAGGAAATGGTATTCTCTCAACTATATAAATTTCGATTATTTTAAGTAGACACAATCAGCCTTTTTTTGTTCACGTGAGCCAGTGGAGCACATAGCACAAGAGGACTTCTGTTGATGTTATTTCCTAGGTCTAGGCTAGACCAGGAAGCCTATTCACTTAAGGCATCAATGTCATTGTACTCAGACTCCAGATTTTGGCCAAAAAAAGGGAAAGCAGAGGTCAAAGGCAAAGGAGTGATGGCAAGTATCTGGTCTACCAGGTAAAGCACCTGAGAATGGGGAGAAAGAATCACCAAGTCTGAAAGCAAACAGATGGGGAACAAAATACCAAGGGGAAAAGTAGAGACCATAACGGGGCAGGGTGATTCAGCACGGAATCCCAGAGACCATAGTGGTGGGGTACCTTTTTAATATTCATAGGTGCTGTCGACTTGACGGCTTAAAACTGCCACATGGGATCAGACATACTTGCACTGAGATCCTACAGGGTCTGGTTCAGTGTAAACCTTTACCAGTTTAAAAGATCCTAAGGGCCAAAGCTCTCTTTGCTGTCAGATACCATCTCCTGGTGCCAGTGCAGTTCTGCTGGCTTTTCTCTTGATGACCCTTTTGTTCTCTACTGCCTATACCCTGTGATTGCTGCAGGTAAGTACCACTGCCAGGTGCCATTCTCCTCTTTTCTATTTTCCCTTCTTGGGCACAAATCTATATTTCTCAGTCTCCCTTGAGTTAGGTTGTGGTCGTATGAATGGGTTTGACCAATGGAATGTGGGAGAAAGTGACGTGCTTTCTCAAGGAATGTCCACAAAATACCACTGCCCTATTCCCCCTATTCCCCTTCTCTCTCTCTCTCTCTCTCTCTCTCTCTCTCTCTCTCTCTCTCTCTCTCTCTCTCTCTCTCTCTCTCTCTCTCATGGCTGGATCCAAGATAGGATGCCAAGATGGGAGAAGCCTGTTTCATCTTCCATCAGAGTCCACTGAAAACATCCAGTCCAACTATATCTTCTTAGGAGAAAATAGCCTTTTCTACATAGTAAGCCACTAAGCATTGAGGATTGTTTGTTTCAGCGATTAGCCTTACCCTTGATACTACAGGTCTGAAGAGCCCCTCGTGATAGCTTGCTATACAGGATATGTTTAGGTTGGTCGATTTGAGCAAAATCTCTACCAAGTTTGAAGGTTCCACGTATAGTTCAAGGTGGTGTGAGTCGGTGAGGCTGGACAAAGATCACATACTACTTAGATGAACTGGGATTTGAGTGGACACTAGTCTGATCCAAAACCCTATGCTTTTTTCACTTCTCCACATTACCCCAAACAAAGAGGTATTTAGATGTTTTGAGTGATGAACGTAATGATGATAGGCTCTAACATTCTGTGTAATTTACTCTCTGGCACATTTATGCTATCTGTGATTTACTGTGTAACTTCTACCACTTCCCACAAACCAGTGAGGTTGAATATAATGATACCCTGTAATCCTCATTTTTATATCAACATCATCCCCAAGTGCTCAAAGAGGGTAGTTAAAATGATTATCATTCTCTCCAGCCTCCAACCTAAATGTTTACCAGTCTGGTAAAGGATTTTGGGGGCCAGGCCTTAAACGTATAGTTCTCTGTTCTCCATCCATTTCTCCTTATCTCAACCACTCCAGACATAAACTAGGTTCCACACCACTCCTAACTGAATAACTGCATTTTCTTTCTCCCTGCCATGTTGAAAAATGACTGAGCCTCTATCTCCTAACCTCCTCATCTATAGAATGGGAATGCGATATTAATCAAATACAAGTGTTTTGAGATTTAAATAAGAATGAACTGATGGTATCTAATACAACATTCTTTTTCATGGACAGTCTCCCTTCACAACCCCAACAATTTTCACTCTTGTTATCAAGCCATAAATGATTCCTGGTATTTTATAAACACATCTCCCAGCTTATTATGTTGTCCATGGGTTTTATATATGGTATGTCAACCTTGTAAATCTTTGACCTCAAACTCAGGCAGAAAACCTGCAATTGTTGATTATTAGTCCCCCATAACATACTATTCCTCCATAATCTTCCAACTATGAAATCATTGAGCAAGAAATCATTGACTAAGAAATCATTGAGCACTTCCTATCTTATGAACTCTATGTGAAGGACCCCTGAAATAAGACTCATGCCCACGAAGACTATCAGAGAAGTGATTGTAAAAGGCGTAGCAGTATATTATTCTTAAAAATCACATTTTAAACATCTGACTACAAAAGTACATGCTCATTGTAGAACAATAGATAAAAGCAGGCCTCTCCCCCCCTAAAAAATGCCCAGGAAATCATCACTGTTAGGTTTGTTGGAACTACCCTAATCTTTTTTCTGTTGTACATCTACACATATATTACAAAAATGGAATCATACTGTGTACATATTTTTGCAACTTGCTTTTTCTTTTCTATGAATATATTGCCCATCTTTGAAGATTCTCCTGTGGCATCATTTTTTGTTAGTGGCCTCTTATCCATTTATAGAGAGATCATTTTTTGAAGACAACCCACTAACGTACCGTGAAACTACTTTCAATTTTTCACCATGATGAGCCGTAAACATCTCTCGTTGTGTTCCTCTGCTCACGTCCCTCATTATTTTCCTAGAACCCACAAGTAGAATTTTGGATCATAGGAAGAGCCATTTGTCACGGCTTTCCCCACCCAAATAGGCCAAATTTCCTATTAGAAGAATTCTACCAGTTCACAATCCCACCGGCAAGTGTATAAGAATGCTGGAACCAAGGCTGTGAGCCAAGACTATGATTATGAAAAAAAAATAATCAAGAAGATGTGTTTGCTGAAGGCTCACCCCACGCCAGCTGTGTTTATTTGGTGGACCCCAAAGCCATCTTCCTTGGAAAGAACAACGAAAGTTTCTTTAGAGTCATCGTTTATTTGGTGCCTCTCTCAACACCCTGAAACTCTGAAGGACCTGAAGGAAAGGAGATTTCTGGTAAATACGGTTTCTACTTTGGAAACCCAGCCCAAGCACTTCCAGGGTGGACCACGTCTGTGGCTTTAACTGCTGGGACTCAATCAAAAAGGCCGCAGCTAATCTGGAGCCGAGAACATAAGTGCTTATAAGAAAGGAAAGAGCCAGTTTGGGGTGAAAAAGTCATGTTCTGAGGTACAAAGGAAAAGCCAATAACAACCCAAGGGTTTCATTTGACCTGCTCTGATAATATCACTATGGTGATGGTCTCCATAAACAGTTGCAAAATAGCAAGATGAAAAGGAACCAGCAAGTTCCACCCAGGCGATCTGGAGTTATTTTAGGGATCAAGGCAATGTCATCTGGGGTAAATATGGAATGCAAAAATCTGTTCTTTTAATAAGCATCCCCTTCTTTTGTGAGACCGAACAAAGGGCTGGCAAATCAGTCGTTTGTGCTGAAAGAGCACTGACCCAGCATCTTCGGGGCTGAGGAGGAAGTGCGGCCAAAAGAATGGAAATCGTGGTTAATAACAGATGCTGGATGATTCTCACACCCTTGGCCTCTGAGTCTCTGCTGAGCCTGTTGTGGAGTCCAGGGGTGGAACAAGGCTGATGTCCTGGGGAGGGGTTGGCCTGCTTCAGAGGCTGGGATCCGGACCCCGGGGAACTGAGCTTGGTTGTCTGCCCCTGACCTTGATTCCTGGGCCAGAGGGGGTGGAGGGAAGCATCTTCAAGGCCACAGTCTGTCTCTAGGGCATCACCATCTGCCACTCCTATCCTCATGCTATTCTCTTTGAACCCCTGACTCACTGAGCCCCAGTTCCAAAAGCAGAACTAGCTATTTTTTGCAGCAAGAAAAAAATTAAGGCAATACACTTGCTGAACTCCTTCCTGACCCCGAAACTCTTACTCTTTGTGCTTAACCCCTTGCTCTTCCTTATTCTCTTTACTTCCTTCTCTTCCAGGCCACTGATCTGCAAGCTTTCAAGTGAAAACCCTCAGGGGAAAGGCTGTTCTGTAGCCACAGAGGCTGGAATATTGCCCGGCATGCAGAAGATTCTCCATAAGAGTCAGCTGCTGGGAACGGACTCAAAAATCTCATACCTACCCTAAAGTGGGCATTTCTCCAGCAGGTCCGAGACAAGCACTATCTGCTCATTCACTCATTCAACAAATATTTATTGAGCACTTACTAGGAACCAGCGCTTCTGCTACTAACTGGAGCTACAGGGATGAACAAGATTCCAGAATCCGACCCATGAGTTTATATCCTATAGCTCCTAAGACCTGAGTGTGAACATAACTAGCATCTTTTCACACTGCTTTCTCCAACCTTTGCACACAAATTCACACTCAGTCCCCTTCTCTGTTTAATTTTTCTTCCCAACACTTATCATCACAGCACACAGTATAAGTTTGGTTTTGGGTTTATCTCTCAGTCTTCCCGCAGTTGACCCTCTTTGAGGATAATTTGTCTATAATGGTCACTGCGGAGTCTCCAGCACCCTGCTAGCACACAGTAGGTGCTCAACAAATATAGGACAGATGCATTTGTTCAATGAAATCTACGATCCTCCGGAAGAACTTTCTGGCAGAAATCTCCAAGGAATGAACTGAGAACTTGCAACAAATTACAACCACATAGGACTTGACAGTTTACAAAGCAGCAAGGGGCCTTGGGGTGAGCATGGGCCTTCACACCAGAGCCCTGCTCTCTCCTTGTATTTGGGATTCTGGGGACTGTTGTGATAAATGGGTGAGGTAACACACGCGACTCACCCAGCTTGGAACTTGGAACAGCCAACGTGCCCCATGCTGTAGCACAAGCACCAGTGTGTCTTTATGACTTGAGCTTCTTAATTCCATGTGGACATTTTTACGTGTCATTTAACTGATGAGGAAAACAGAGCTCCTAGAGGCTTCATAGTTTGCTCAGAGTAGTTCAGGTGTGACTGGAATCCTTGGGAGGGGGCAGAATTCCAAATCCAGTGCCATATCTATCGCCCCTCAGCTGCCAACTCTGGCAGGAAGCACATCTTTTTTTTTTAAAGATTTATTTTTATTTATGCACACAAGAACTGGGGTGCAGGCCAGAGGTGCGGGGAGTGGTGAGAGGATTCCCAAGTGACAGGGTGGGGAGCAGAACAGACAGATCTACTGAAGTACACTGCTGAGGGGAGCAGCGGGCCAGACAGGAGGGTTCTGCAGCACCACGTGGGTTGGCCCCTGCCCAGGGATGAAATTCATGTTGCATTAATTGGCAATAGCATGTAGCACTGAGATCTAACCCCTGAGTCACTGGGGAGGCCCAGGAAGCACATCTTATAAGGGCCTCCTAATTCTCCCTCCACACTCATTTTGACCACGTATATTTCCAGTAGGTCACACACACCTTCCCAGTGGGAAGAGCATATCCCTAGGTGTGGTATATTTGGTTAGTAGGTAGAGGGGATTCCCTCTCCCACACAGCCCTTTTGCAGCTTCCCTGGGTGCCTCTCCCACTTCTCTAAGGCCTGTGGGACTCTCTGTGCCGCCCCCCCACCCTTGGGCATCTAAACTGATAGAGATTCTGGTTCAATTAGGTGGGATGAGCTGGGAGGCTTATTAACATAAACAATTAGAAATTTTCTCAAAAATCAGAGGTTCTTAGAGTACAAAGACTATCAGTCATTGAACTTCCTAAAAACAATGAGAATTTTAGAATTATGATAGCGTTGGTTGTCATTTGTTGAACATCTTCTCAGCCCCAGGCAGGTGGGAGGTAACTTAAAATATCCGGTCTTGGCAACCCAGTAAGGCAGAGGTTATTACTCCCATCTTATAGATGAAAACGTTGAAATCCAGGGAGATGATCTCATCAGATCGTCTACTTCACCTACTAGCCACATAGCTGCCAGTGGAGAAGGCCTAGGATTTAAGCCCAAGTCTGTCTGCCTTCAAGGCTCATGCTCCTGTCACTCAAAAATAAGGGAGGGGGAGATCTGTGCCTTAGGTCACCTCTCCAGCTTCACTCTGATGGAAATTGGAAACATCCTGAGGATACAAAAATAGGACGATTGAATGAATGATAGCGAGTGCAGCCAGCAGGATATTTGGCAATTTTTTAAAATGATGCAAAGAGGGGCCTCCTTGGTGGCACAATGTGTTAAGTCGCAGCACTATGAAGCTATCCGTAGCCACTGCAGCACGAGTTCGATTCCCCAGCCAGGGAGCTTCCCACATGGTGCAGCAGAAATTTCCTGCCTTGCCTGTGGCTCCCCTCAGCAGTGTATTTCAGTCAATCTGCCTGCTCTGCTCCCCACTCTGTCTCTGGTGAATCCTCTCACCCGCCCCACGACACCTCTGGCCTACACCCAAGTTTGTATGCATAAATAAATAAATCTTTAAAAAAATAAAAAATGATGCAAAGAATATGACACAGAAAAGTACCTATGATAAAAGAAAAATGTAAACTATAAAAAGTATGCCCATGGAGATTGCAATTGATGGCTATGCATGTGAAATATAAGCACACAGGTGTAGAAGACTGAAAGGAAATAGAAAAATAGGATCCTAACGGTGTTGTGGGAAGTGAAGGGATTCTTTTTCCCTCTAGTTATGAATCTTTCTGGAACGTCAAATTACCTTGCAATTTACAAATTTAAAGATATTCTACGACACTCTTCTCAGAAATCCTGTAGCTTTGCACATAAACCAGCATGCATTCTTTTCAGCTGCTAACTAGATAGATGACTTTCCTTTATTTAGCTGCTACTCCAAGCCTGGACACCTGCCTGCTTTCAAGTCTTCCTGCAGAAGTTCCCGCACAAGCAAGCTGTGGCCATTATTCTCACTCACGCCTGTGTCTTTCTTTTAATGCCGTGACTCCATGGAAGGAGTCCAATATGGCCATTGCCACGTGAGCCTACTTAAATTAATTTAAATAAATAATTCAGTCCCTCCTTCAGTCTCGCTCACACGCAGTTAGCAGCTATTGCGTGGACAGCACAGGTACAGAATATTTCTATGACAGTGGACAGTTCTGTTAGCATCTTTCTAGCATCGAGAGTGAACTTAAACTCTAGAGAAAGGATTTGCCAGCTACTTGTTAGCAGTGGATCGACTGGACAGTGATCTTTCCATCCGTTTACTCTCTCATCCCTTTGATACTCTCCAGAGAGGTCAAGGGTCAGGGAGGTGTGGCTTTAGCAGACAGACAGAAAGAGGGGCCCAGATGGTCCCTCCCCACTAAAAAGTGGGGTCTTGTAGTTACAGCTAGTTTTAAGTGCTTTACAGAGAAAAGATTGGTCAGGCAGAGTGAGAGCGTGGGTAGGGTTAAATACTTTTTTTTTTAAGATTTATTTATTTTTGCATACAAACTGGGGTGCAGGCCAGAGGTGTGGGGCGATGAGAGGGTTCACCAGAGACAGAGTGGGGAGCAGAACCGGAAGATTGACTGAAATACAATGCTGAGGGGAGCAGCGGGCGAGGCAGGAGAGGTCTGCTGTGCCATTTGGGAAGCTCCCTGGGTGGGGACAGAACTCGCGCTGCAGCTGCCAACCGCTCCACTGCGCTGCACTTAACCCGTTGTGCCACCAGGGAGGCCCAGGTTAAATACTTTTTTATTGTGAATGTTATCAACAGAAGCCATTTATTGGTGTCTAAGATGAGTCATGTATGTGTATATATGTATATGTGTGTATACACACACACACACAGACATACACACACGCACACGCACACACACACACATATACATACACACACACACAGAACAGAAAAGGCCAGTTTATTTAAAATGCACTAAGAAAAGCAGCCGGCGAGGCGGGGCGAGCTCTGCTGCCCAAGCGCTGTGTGTGTTTTATCTGGGCTCATCTCTCACCGGCAAGATAGCTTTTAGTCCTCCGTAGACTGATGGAGTAAAGACAAAGAGGCTCAAAGAAATAAATTTACCTAACTTTCTAAGCCAGAATCTGTATCTTCAGACACCAGAGATGATGTTCTTTCCATTATACCAACGTGCCTCCTGGGGGATTCCAAATCGCAAACGATATTGATGGGTCCTTCTTGGGTAACAAGTCTGTTCCAGGCCAATGTCCTGAAAGAAAGCTTGGAACACAACTGGTCAGACTAAGTCGTCGCCCAGGGACATGGGCAAGGACATGGATCACCAGGACCATCTGAAAGCAGGGAAAGGCAATTGCCAAAGGACAGGTGGAGCCGCCGAAACAACTGCCAGGCCACGCATGCCCCATCAGTTGCTCTGATGTAACCCCTTGCACCACCAGGGAGGCCGTGACCACATTAGTTTTCAAGTGATCTCAGAGAGAACAGTAAGGACAAGTCCATGTTTTGCAGAGCACCTCTGTGGCTGCGGCTTTTCCATGCATTATTTTTGATCCTCACTCTTGGATGCATAATTCAATGACGTTGGGCTTGTTTTCTTACTTTGGGTTGAAATAGCAGCTCTTATTTCCTGGACCCTCCGTCTTGACCTTGCTAGGTTTTCTGTGATCTATTTCCCACAGCTGGCCCACCCCTTGTATTCTGCTCCAGTCTATCGCAAGTCATCCGCTTATTAAACATCAAATCCTTTGCCCTGAAGCCTACACTCTCTCTTTGGGAGTTAAATGAATAAGACATTCACACGCAAGATTATTCATTAGGTTGAGCGCCAAGGGTCCAATTCTAAACCAGAACTCAGTCTTCATAGTCCAGCCTGGGGACTGGACATTGACCGAGGTTAGACCGGATGCCCTCCAGAGAGCCCTGGGGAGTTGAGGGGTCTGCTTTTCAATGGTCAGGGGAGAAGGAGGAATGTTCCCGGCCCATGGCTTCTCCTTGGATCGAATCCAGCCTGCACCAGAGTCGCATGGGGCCCAAGTTGTCTAAGTAAACACTGATTCCTTGACGCGTTTCCAAAATCAGGAACACAGCAACTGTTTGGTTTGAACAGGCTGTGCTCTGTAAACCACTGCCTGCATATCACCAGGGCCCCGTGTAAATATTTTAGCTACAGATTGGAAGAACACAACTTTTTTTTTTGGAAATCCCATCACTCCCTTGCAAGACTTAGAATGAATTATGTGCTGTCTCTGTTGTTAGACTTGAAATGAATTATGTGTTATTTTTATTTATTGGGAGGTCCAACTCTCTAATTTGATTATGAGCTTCTCAGATGTATCTCTACTGGGACTATAAGGCTTGGGGAATGTCTAATAAATAACATGCCACTTTTCCCTGCCTGAGTTTGGAATAAAAGGCAGGCGAGACACAGGAATCAAGAGGTAGAGATAAAAACAACATTTTATTACCAACAAAGCTGATTCTGAGAAGTTGGTATTAGGACGTGATTAAAAGGATGTCCTTATCCTAGAATTAGTCAGACTGAGCTCTGGACTGGGGTGGGCCAGGGCCTTAAGGATAGAGTCTGGCCACGCAGGACTTGGGGACAGGAGGAAATATTCCCTGCCAGAGAGAAGAAAGGAGGGAGATGCTGAGCTGGGCGTGTCCAGTTCCTTCGCCCAAACCCCTCAGGTCCTATCTTTACTCCTCTTGCTAGGGGAAATGATAAGGGGAGCCAAGAGCAGCTGACATGTCATTTTGATAAGCCTCCTGCCCGATGGAGACTTGAACCAGAGACCTCAGAGGCAAAGTGAGGGCCTGGTCAAGGGTCTCAGACACAGCCTCTCAGCCAAGAAGACAACCAGTGGATCTGAAAGCAGAACCGAATTTCACAGAGAAAATTTACTTGCGGGCATACAACACCGGTAACCCTTGGGCCACGTCCTCAGGAGAAAAAACAGCACTCGAGAGTATTGTTCCCAATATTGCTCCCATGCACCCAACTGATGTCTTCTGGCCAGAAGGCTCCAGCACCCCCTTCTTGATACTGGTAGACAAGGCCTGGGTAGCTAACCTAGCAGAGCCTCAAGTGGGGAGCAGCATCATGGATTTCCAGCCTGTACTCATGTCCTCTCTCGTTAGGTGATTCCATTCTCCACCCTGAAAGGACAGGAGGAGGCTGATCATTTAACGTATGATGTCCCCAGGATCTACGAGAGCCCATAAATGCTGGCAAGAGAAATAGGTCCCCTTGACCTCAATCTTAGGGGTTGTGATTAGATGGTGTCAGAGACCCTGGTGGGAGTGGGGGCCGAGGAGGGAGGAAAAGAAAGGGAGAAAATGAAAAAGAGAGGGGCAGAATGGGCAGGAAGTACCCAGAAGAGAGCACAAATTCTGTTTTCTTGCAGCACAGTGTGGACGATGCAGTGTAGACCTGGCAACTCTGCTCCTCCAGAGCACCTAGCTGTTCTGCTTGCGGCTCCCATTTGTAAAATGCAGGATTACATTGCAACAAAGACAGTCAGCCACTATTCAACTGAATGACATTTTACAAGGCAATTGAACAATGAAACTGGTGACACCAGAGAATCTCTGTCAGTGGTGAGGACAGGGGCCTGGCCTTTCTCAAGTCACTCCTTTCTAAATTTAACAAACATTTATATTGCATTTACTTTATGCTCAGTTCTCTTCTAAGAGCCTTACAGGGGAGAATGTATTTATTATTTATTTAAATCCTTCTAATTAGTCCTAAGACATAGGCATTATTATGATCCACAATTTACATTAGTAAATTGAGGCCCAGAGGGGTTGAATAAGTTGCCAAAGGTCACACAGCTAGTAAGTCACAGAGCCAAAACTCAACCCAGACAATCCAGCTCTAGGATCCATATCCCTATCTTCTCAGAGGCCTGTGGCTCTAGAATGGGCTTGAGGCCACCAGCTAGGTGACCCTAAAAATCCTTTTCCAGTCTGCAGCTCTGTAATCCTAAAGTAGCAGTCTGGTTTGTTGCTTGTTGGATTCAGCACAGCAGACTTTCTCAAAGCACAATTCTATTGTTCAGCTTCCAGAATCCTTGTCTAGGGCAGGACGATGTCAGGATGGAGGACACTTCTCCAAACCTCAGAGGAATCTCAGTCGTCGTCACCTGCACCCCAGGCCACTGTGGCTGAAACACACTGACTTTCACTGCCCTATAACCCCAGGGGAGCACATTTCCCTAACCTCAATTCAGGTTTCACAGTTAAACTTATATATGCATGTTAAATTACTACAGTATAAAAATATATTCAATCTTTGTGTAGGCCCCAGCACAGAACTCCTAAAACTTTCATGTCCTAAGTGTAATGGCAACAGGAGCTCCTTTTGTTTTAATATTTGGGTTTTGTCCCTGCTTCCTGGGATACTTCCAGAGGATAAAAGTGAAAGGATGACCTCTTACTATTCCTAGCAAGTTCCTTTAACCCCACCTGAGTTCAATTGACTGAGGGGACTTTTCAAGAGCCACCAAAGGGGGCTGATTGACAGAGGAACCAACCATGCAATTAGAGGGGTGCAGTTCTCAACCCTCCCCCCCAACTTCTAGGGAGGCTTCCACCAGCAATGCTCAATGACTTAGTCAATCATGCTTGTGTGATGCTGTTCCCGTAAGGACCCTCATCGAAAGGGTCAGGGAACAAGAAAGCACCCATGAGCCAGGAGGTGGGACACCCCAAACTCCTCAGAGACAGAAATTCCTATGCTTGGACCTTTCCAGCTTGCCCTACATAGTTCTTCTTTTGGCTGGTCATTTTTATCCCATAAATATTCTTTTACAATTAAGTGACAATGGAGGAAGTAACTGTTACCTGAGTTCACTGAGTCTTTCCAGCCCTTAACCCGTGGGGTCTGTGCTGACTCAGGACACCCAGTCAGTGTCTACGAAAACTGGGGAGTGGCTTGGTGTGGAAAAACCCACACCGTTGGTTTCAGCAGTGTTGGTGTGACCAGTGGGGGAGAACAATTTTATTTTCCTTTTTACGTATACTCATGAGGAAGAACATGGGAGAAATGTTGGTGGTGAGATTAGTCCAGAACCCTTACCTGATGTAAATTATAGAGGCGAAAGAGGAGCGGTGGGTGGGCGGGGTTGGGGGTGGTGCAGCAAGCAGGCCTCGTGTTCAATGGTAGACTTGCTGTTTGGGTCGAGAAAGTTCTGGAACTCGGAAAGTGGTGATTTTGCACAGCAGCTTGAGTATACTTAACGCCACTGAATTGTACACTAAAGAAATGGTTAAACAGCGACATTTTACGTTATGTAACTTTAAAAATATTTTTTAAAAGATTCTCCTGGGAAATGCACAATCTACTGACTGTATTTTACTCAGGGAACTGACTCATTGTCGCACAATGTCAGCTCTGGCTGTTCTGCCCTTTCTCCCATCACAGCCTGACGGTTGAGATTGCAGATTTTACAGGCAGACATAGCTGGGGCACACTCCTGGCCCTGCCACTGGTAGCGATGGAACCAGAACATGTTGCTTAAAAATATCAAAGTATCAACTACATTTATTGATTTATGGTGCATTATCATTGATGGCAGGCACTGCACTCAACAGTTTACGTTCCTTGTTTCATTTCATGCCTGTGATCACCACCTATACCATAGTCTACCATTACTCCTACATTCCAGGGAAGGCACATGAAGCACAGAGAGGCAAAGTAACCTGGTCAAGGTCACACAGCAAGTGGGGGGAATCAGGACCCAGGTTCAGAGAGGGCCAGTCTCACCATGAGGCAACAACGTGTGGGGCTGTTGATACTTTTAGGGGCCCACAAAATTGTTTTAACATTTATTTATTTAAAATCTAAAAAATGAATATAATAGCAATAGTGAATATATGAGACTGAGTTCAGTCCGGATTAGGTTTGTCTTCATTCCACAGAGTCCCCCAAATACAATGTTTAATATTATTCACGGAAGAAAGACCCTCCCAGGCAAGAGTGTCTAGGGGCCAGGCAATCAGGACCTCTCAGTCCAGATCCCCAACTCCAGGTTTCAACCATCATGGCTTACCAACTCCCCTAACCCCAGCTAACCCACTTTAAGACGATGGGGTCTCAGTCAAGGTACTCAGTCTGTACCCTGTCTGTAAAATGGGAATAAAAAATGGCTGGACTTGTCTCTGATGTGAGGATGCCCTAAATGAGCAGCCAATAGTCAATAACACCCCAGCAATGTGCCTGATGCTCAGAAAGGCCTCCGCAATGATTAGCTCCATCTGACCTCATTCCCGCGCAGCAGCAGGGTTGGAGTGTCCAGACCCCAGAGGGGCTGTCTCTGCAAGGGCCAGCTGGCTGACAGCCTCGGTGTAGCAACACCTCATCAGGCATGTCGGAATTCCACAGCATCTTCACAGCAGCCTCTAGAGACAGTCTGATGTGTTCTTCAACCAACCAGGGGAGATCCACGCTTATAAAAGCTTCCAGGCCTCAGCGATAATTTCCCCCTTCCCACACCCCTCCCCGACCCCCTGGGCCCTTTTCCATCTTAGCTCTGTTTCTGCAGGAAGCAGGACAGAAAGGACTCCGTTTTAAGCAAGTGTAGAAGAAAGAGCGCAGACTTGAATTCACAGGAACTGGCTTTGCAGCCCAACCTTGTCAAAACTTGGACAAGTCACTCAACCTCTCTGAGTTTCATAACCCTCCACTGGGTAATAGGAAGACATAGTTAAATTAGGAATAACACCTGAGACTGTTATTACTGTGGTGTCGTAGTAGAAGCGTAAGGGTTGGAGGTCAGTCCTTGGGTTCTAGTCATGCCTTTTGCCCATTGACAGCACGTGATCTCCCTCTCCAAGTCTAAGCATCCCATTTATAATGGAGAAGAGTAACAGTACTCGCCTCCAAGAGTTACTGGGAAAATTAAATGATATATTTAGATGCAAGGCTTTTTGCAGTACTGAACACACAGTAAGGGCCCTAGGAAGATGAGCAATTGTCACTTTACTATCACTGTGTCTCTGCATGATCCCTATAGCATAGAATTCAACTTCCCAACTGTAAACAGTAGATGGTCAATGGGTGGATGGGCGGATGGATTGATGGATGAGTCATGAACAAATTTGCCATCATTCTCAATCCAGGATTCTTTTCTTCACGCCGACCCTCCTTCCCTCTTACTTAAGGGCAGTAGGAATTTTCAGCCTCAAGATTTCCAATTGTCTTATTTCTTCTTGACTGGATGAGGTGGTAGAACACATCCACGACTCTGACACTTCCCTCCAAAGGTGGACCATAACCTCCTTCCTCTTGATGACAAGCTAAACTTGGTGACTCACTTCTAACAAATAAAGTGAAAGTGACAGTGTGAAACTTCTCAGACTAGGTCCTAAAATACACCCAGTCCTCCTTCTTGATCTATCTTAGATTGCTTGCTCATGGGGAAGTCAGCTACCATGTCGAGGACACACTCAAGCAGCTCGATGGAGGTATACATAATGAGGAACAGGAGCTTCTTGCAAATAGCCAGGTGAATGAGCTATCACAGAACAGGTCCTCCGGCCCCAGCAGAGCTTTTAGGTGACTGAAGCCCAACCAACAAGTTGACTGCAACCTCATTAGAGACTGAGCAAGAACCTGCCAAGCTACTCCAATTCTATGACCCTCAGAAGCTGTGAGATTATCAATGTTGTTTCACGGTGCTCTGCATCGGGATCACTTGTTACACAGCAATACATAACTAATACATTTGAATAGCATCGGTAAAAGTTGAACAAATGCTTTTCTGACAATGCTTAGCTTGTGAAGACTTCTGACTGTTCATTCTCCATATCATTTTAATGCTCTTCAGAAGACCTGAATTTCCTATTTTATTAAGCCATGCAAGCCAATTAATTAAGGACCCTGCCCCTCCCCAGATTCTCAGGTGGGTTGCATTCTGATATCTGTTGCATGCTGACATCTAGGGATTGGTACCACTAAATTTCCAGATGGGAAGACTCAGTGACATGTGGGCTCCTATCCAGTCAGTAGCTCATGTTTGGAAGCATCATATTGTCAAATTCATGAGGGCCCATCTCAGAGAGACTATTTCCTTACTGACAGCTTCTGTGCTGTTTTAACAGCAGCTAATCCTTTCACCTTCTTTGGAGACAACTTCAGAATCCTTTCCCTGGCTAGCCAAGTCTCAGCGTTCACTGGACAGAACTCTCCTAGGCTGTTGCATCTGGGAAGTCTCTGCCTAATGTGGAAAAGAGACGCTGGAGTGAGTGTCGGCGTCTGACCAGACTGAAGGCTTGGGGCTGGTAAAAACAATGCAGCTCTTCTTTCCCTACTTGGAAGGCCTTAGTTATTGGGCTGTCCTGAAGACAAGGACAGTGGGGTTTATTGAGCATCTGCTAGGTGCCGGTCACTGAAGAAAAGGCCGGGACACAGAGATGAGTAGACAAGGTCCTTGCCCTCAAGGGGCTCATCACTGGGGAAATGGGCAAACCCATCAATAATTACAATACAGACCAGCCAAATCCTTCCTTGGGGACAGAGAGGACAGGACAGACACAGGGATTATTGAGGAGGCAGGATCAGCCATAAGTCAACTACAAAGGGAAATAGCTCCTAGGTTGGAGACTTTGAAGGCAAGGGACAGGATTCCTCTGAGTTCTTGGGTTTAACTTCTGAGGGCTGGAGGGATCTAATTTATCCTCTTCGAGTCTAGCTGGGGCAGTAACCACCAAACCAGCCTTGAAATTTGAAGGAAGTTCTCATGAAGAGGGCTGAAGAACCACACCCAGTTTGTAGTAAGGGTTCTGAGATGAGGGTTGCCTGCAATTTTCTTGTCAAATCTAGACTCTTTTCACTTTCTCCATCTGCATTTCCCTCACCCAGGTCTCAGCCACCGTCCTCTCTTGCTTGGATTATCGCGGTAGCTGCCTAACTCGTCTCTCCATTTCTACTCTTGACCCCTAAATCCAAGCCCTACCTGGCAGACACAGTGACCCTTAAAACATACAAACCGGAGGCCTCCCTGGTGGCACAATGGGTTAAGTCTCAGCCTATGAAGCTATCCACAGCCACTGTAGCACGTGTTCAACCCCGCCAGGAGATTCCCACATGGCGCAGCAGACCTCTCCTGTCTCACCCGCTGCTCCCCTCAACAGTGTATTTCAGTCAGTCCGCCTTTTCTACTCCCCACTCGGTCTCTGATGAATCCTCTCACCCCTCATACCTCTGGCCTACAGTTCTACAAAAAAAAAATTAATAATAAGAATAATTTCAATCTCATTATAAGGAGCAAATTGGCTCCCTTATTCCTTCCTTCTTTATTTTCTTTTTACCATGCACATGTGAGATAGATGGGCATTAGCTGAACTTATGCTGGAAATAATTTCACAATCTATGTAAATCAAGCCATCATGCTATAAGTCCAAAACTTACACAGTGATGCATATGAAGTATTTCTCAGTAAAACAGAAAAAGAAAGAATGAACTTTAAGATGGTGAAAGCAGAGCCCTAAAGTCAGTAGGTGGGCTCTTCTGAGAAGGGGGTCCCACACTGCTGTGGGGGTCAGAGGCCCAGGAATTGGGGCCTGACTATGACCAGGTAGGAACAGTATGGGTGTTCTTACCCACAAGCTGAAAGAAGTCAGCTCTAAATGACTTAAGGAGCAAGGGAATTTATTAAGAGAATATTAGATGACTTACATAATCACACAGACGTTGCGGGGTTTCATTCATAGCTGCCTAGCTGGAAACGGCTCCTCCAGCCAGGCTGGTCTGATGAGGATGGTGTTGCTGGTATCTCCTAGAATCAGGCACTGCGGCTGAGAACTGACCTGCTGGGTCTCTGGGGACTTCACTGCCATTGCCTTTTTTAAAAAAATTATTTATTTTTGTATAGAGAACTGGGGTGTAGGCCAAAATTATGGGAGTGGGGGATGAGAGGATTCACTAGAGACAAAGTGGGAGCAGAGCAGGTGGATCTACTAAATATACTGCTAAGGGTAGCAGTGGGCGAGACAGGAGAGGTCTATTGTGACATATGTGGGTCAGCTCCTTGGCTGGGGATAGAACTCAGGAACTCAGGTTGTAGAGGTGAAAGCACTGAGATTTAATCCCTAAGTCACCAGGGTGGCCCTGTCTTGAGTTTTCTTAAGGGCATCAAAAATATATAACATTTCCTGGAATCCAAAAAATTTCCATTTTCTGAGCTCAAACAAAGCACAGCTACTCAAGTACCACTTTTTGTGTAAGGAAAGAATTAGAACCAGCCATGTTGTCTGAGCTTGGTTTTAATCTTAATGGTACTATCAATTATACATCAGAAGAGTTTCCCTATTTGCCTTGCCAACCAAGAAGCTCAGAACAAGATTTGCATTTAAACTCTAGAATCTACTTTAGGTAACGTGTGTTTAGGCAACATTTTCTAACTTGCTTCTTAGTTCATTTGTTTTATTTTTTCCCCCAATTCTTGCTGAGTCCTTGCTTCATCAGTTGTTGTTGTTTTAATCTTTTGCATGGCATACATTTGCTAACTCCTCTTTGGAACATGGTAGTTATACAAATTAGTAAAACACAAATGAGTAATGTGATCTGAGCCCCTTACAGATATGGTCTTATTACATAGTCATGAATCTCTAAACACCAACAAATTTGTTACTGCCAAAGACAAATAAAACTCCAGGGCCAAGTAAAATTCATCTAGTGAGGCAGAAGGAAGCTGCAAAGCATTAGGGATGGACTCTTCAACTAGCATATTTCATATCTCTGTAAACAGGAAGCACACAGATCTAGTAGCCAAGCAGCTGATGGGGGAAGAGATGGGGAGGGAGACTGATTCCGAAGCTGAATGAGGTCTGGGGGCTGTATTCTTCACTGCAGTCCTGATTGAAGAAACAAGCAACCTTTTAAGAAAGAAGTAGGAAGTTAAAACTATGCAGTGAGGAAACTTAGATATACAGATGTATCATAAATCAAGATGACACTAAAGACTTCTGTTAGTTGTAATCTGCTCTGAGCTGTTTCTCCAGCAATGAGAATGAGAGACTCTGAGTTATTCCCATTTTCCCTTCCAGTTTTCTTTCCTACAAGCTGCATAGAATTAAATGAAATTGAGTAAGTGTTGCATCAATTAGTATTCTTGGTTGCAAGCCACAAAAACTGACAGCAAAATGAAAACTCATTAGGAGGATGTTATGGGTGGAATGTGTCTCTCATTCCCCAGTTGATTTGTTGAAGCCCTCCCCTCCAATGTGATGATGTTTGGAGGTGGGACCTTTGGGAAGTAATTAGGGTTGATAAAGTGATAGGGTGGGGCCTTTATAAGGGGTTAGTGCCCTTATTGGAGAATCAGTTCCCATTGTCAGCACACACAAAGAGTTCATGTGACCACACAGTGAGGTGGTGGCTACCTACAAGTCAAGAAAAGAGGCCTCAGAGTGAAACCCACCAGGTCAGCACCTTGATCTTCGACTTCCCAGCCTCTAAGCTGAGAAAATAAATTTCTGTTGTTTAAGCCATTCATTCTATGGTATTTTGATATGGCAGCCCAGAATGACTAAGATAAAGGGTATGGAGGCTCAAAGAACCAAGAGGAAGCTGTGGGGACAGGTTGGAAAGTCAGCAGGAACAAAGGCAGTCATGTTTGCGTAATTCCTGAGGCAGGAGCACTGTTCCCAAAGACCAGGCTTCAGCAAACTGTGTTCTGCCAGCCAGTCTAACCTGCCACATGTTTTTGCAAATAAAGTATTATTGAAACTACTCTTCCTTGCCACACTCCTGGTTTTTTCTATTAGGACTGCAGAGTACATTCAATATCCTAGAATGTTTATCTGTTCACATGTTGTCTCAGCTGCCTTCACACTCTAACAGCACAATTGAAATGTTGCAATAGAGGTTGTTTGGCCTGCAAAACCTAAAATATTTATAGAATTTTGTTGACCTGCCATAGACTAACATCAATCATAGACTACCATAGACTAACATAAATCAAATGAAATAGCATACCCTGGAATTGTGCAATGCTGGTAACCTGTCTGGAGGGCTTGCACTGGTGGGCTATATTGAAGGTCAGGTTCATGTGCTGCCTCTGTGATGAATCTGGGGCTTCTAACCCAGTTTGCTGTTCTCTGTGTCTTTAGTCTATTGGTTGAGCTTAAGTCATGTACCCGTCCTAGTGGGGTAGAGGTGGGAGGATCTGACCCTTTAGGCTTCGATGATAAGAGTTTGTGGCGTGCCAGGGAGAGCCCTTACTGTAGGACTCCAAGGAAGTTCAGACAGAGAAGATTTGGGGTTCTAATAAAGTAAAGGGGGAATTGGATGCTGATTGACCAAAAGTTGATAAATATCCTCAAAAATACTTATAAATATCACCATATTTGTGACCCATCAAGTTTGACCTAATTAGCTCATTCATTTTCTGTCAGGCCCCATGGCCAGAATCTGGCCCCTTCTCATCACCTGCAGTGCAGCACTCCTAGTCCAGGCCAACATTGTCTCACCTGCAATTTTGGCACAGATGCACAATCCATTCCCTGCTCCCATTCTCACCTGCTGTACTCTATTCTCCACTCAGCTGTCAGAGTAGCCCTTCTATCATTTACTTATTGGTTTGTTCATTTCTTAGTGGGGTGATTCTTGAAAACCCAAAGCCAGATGATGCCACGCCTCTGCTCACGCTGTCCTTGGCTTCCTAATGCAGGTGAAAAGCCAGAAACGTCCCCATGGCCTTCCAGGGCATCATCTCTGCTCCCATCGTCTCTCCAATCTTACCTCTCACCAGCCTTTGCTTCAGCCACACCCACCTCCTGGCTGTTTCTCTAATTAGGCAGGTATCCTCTTGCCTCAAGCAAGGCCTTTGACCTCACCCTTCCCTCTGCCTAGAACTCTGCCCCCCAGGTAATTGCATGGCTCCATGCCTCAAACCTTTCAGTCTTTGCTCAAACATCTTCTCAACACAGAGGATTTCCTTGACCAGCTGTGACCTTCCTTCTCCCTCACCCTGCTTTATCTTTCCCCATGTCACTTCTCCACACAGGCATGCTATTGTGTCTCTTTATTTGTTGTTCTTTGTCTGGACCTCACCTTACAGAGCAAATCACTGTGAACTCAGTCTCAGCAAAAGAAAGGACTCAAAGAATAATTAAGTGAAAGAATCCTAGCCCAGGAAGGGGTACTGCTTCACCCAAAATCCTGGGCAGCTCAGGACTCTGCAGCCTCCAATAACTCAAAAATGACCTTAAAAAAAAAAAAAGAAGAAAATGAACCTCTCCCCCCCACTTTCAGAATGTTGATCTTGAAATCCCTTAACTCACGCTGGAGGATTCTCCAGAGCATAAAACTACAAACTGAAGGCACTGATATTTTAAATCCTAAAATACCATAAGAGCAGGGAAAGGGGCCCATGGTGGCGGGGAGGGGGGGAGAGGAAAGCAAAAAATTTCCTTTTTTTTTTTTTGGTCCCCATTACCCTGCCCTATATATATTTTTTAAAGAGCATTTGTCACTATTTAGAGTGGCTCTGAAGCCACATCTAGTCATTTGGCTATTTTGTCTGCTCTTTCTGGAACTTTCTCCTTCTGATTTTCCATTAGGGACTGTACGGACAGGAGGAGCACAGGAGCAGGTTTTCTGTGGAGCTGGGCAGACGGGCCAAGAAGGAGTCCCAGAGCCCTCAGTAGCTTTTTAGGCTTTTAATGGTCTTTTGCAGTGAGGCAACTAGGTACAGGGCAGGAAAGGGGGGCTGGGGGCCACAGGGCCGGGAGACTGGCAGGCCTCCTAGCCCCCAGCAAATCTTCACTCTTTCTGGGCTCTCTCATGGCCTCTCTACACTCCACGACATGGTCCTCTGAGCCTATGCTCTGCTCTCTGCTGCTGCTGCTTCTTCTCTGCTTATAAGCCCAGTCTCTGGCCCACGTGCGCCCACTCCCACACTCCCACACCCTACTTCAGGTGCCCCCATCAGGCATGTGTGTAGGCCCACAGGGGTCTATCATTGGTGGTAATGGTGGTCGGGCAGAAAATCCTGACCATTCTTTTGTTTACCCTACAGGGACCCTGCCCCCCACTCAGCCCATATGACTTAGTCGGCTTAACTCTCCCCTGAGTTCCAGGAATGTAGTAAGATGCAGTGCAGGACCAGATCTACACTAGTCAGTCTACTTTATCCCACTGGTCACAATGACTGCTTGATTTTGTGACCCACTAAGACAAAACAGGGCAATCAATATCAAAGGGACTGCAGGGGAAATAAAACATCGTCCAGCTGGTTTTAAGAGAGAGTAGAATGTAAGCCTGGAGTTCTTGGTGCCAGTGCCATGACTTAGGAAGAGCCTTCCTATGTAAAGTTCCACAATAACGAAATAGTGAGAGAGACAAGTACTGCTACTGGAGTCATCCAAACCTGAAGTCAGTGGACTTTTCAGATACATGTTACCTAAGCCAGCTTGAGTTGGATTTTCTGTTACTTGCCCCCAAGGGACCTTTGCTTTTTAATCATTATTCCCTCTCAACTCACCATTCACCCCCTCTAACTCTTCTGTTAATAGAAGCTACAGCTCTAAGTCAGACATTGGACCTTGAAATGGTATACAAAAGCACTTCCCTTTTAGTGACAAGGTGGCTGTAAACTGCTCTAGACCTCATATCCTCTTAGATTCAAGTTCTGTACGCAAAAACAAGTTTTCCTATTATCTGAACCAGATGATTTCCTGATGTTTTCGTATCATCTGAACCAAAATCCTGATGGTCAATCTTATTGGACCAATCAATGACTTAATCACAGTGACCCAAGGAATTGAAACCAAGGTCAATGTGCCCTCAGTCATCTAGACCACATAAAAATTACCCAACTTTCCTGTTAAGCCATGTTTTCACAAAAGCAGCATAACTAGAGGCTTGTCTGCAGGTTATATAACCTGAGTATGCACAGAAGTGATTGACCTTCAGCTGAACTCCAAGCTGGCTGAAACCAAGACATTGCCAATGTGGAACCCAGAGATTGCCAGCACAGAACCAAGAAGAGAGAGCAGGGGGTTTCCAGACTACATTCATAAGAAAAGGGTCCATCAGCAAGGAAGATTCAATTATCTGGAAAAACGTCTCCATACATGGGCCAACTTATGACTAACCAATTAAACTTTGCCAAGTTGATAACTTCCTAATTCCTAGCTTTTTTTTTCTTCCTCTGCTCCCATAAAGCCAATATTATCCCTAGATTGGAAAGACACATTTGAAACTTGCCTCCTGTCTCCTTGTTGGGTGATATCTAAATAAAAGTCTTTCTTTTCTCAAAGGTCAGTTCACAGCATTGGCTTTGTGCACATTGTGCAGTGAGCCCTTGCTCAATAGCAGAATAGGCTGAGCTGATTGGCTTAGGCCTGGGTTGGTCAAATGCCCCATCCCTAGTGGGTATAGAACCCAGCCCCCTAGAACACAGACTAAGAGTAGGAGGAGAAGCAGAAGCCCTAATGAAAATCTGGGGGTGCTGATTGGCTGCTGGGGAAATAAAACCTTCATCTAGCTCTTTTGGTCACTATTGCCTCCAGGGTTCTCCTGCAGTAAATCCCTTCTCCACACTGCAGCCAGAAAGAGTCCTCTAAAAAGAACAAATCTCTTTTAAACTCTTCCAATGGTTCTCCCTGCCCTCTGAGTAATTTCCACCCTTCTTAACAGGTCTCTAGGACCTGGCCTCTCCAGGGTGATTTTTGCCCACCGCCTAAGCCCACCAGCATTTCCTAGGAAAGTTAGGCCGCATTGCTCATAGTTCCTAAGTATAGCTTGTTCTCTCTCTCTCCTTGGCCTTTACAGAATAGTGCTGGTCATTTATAAAGAACTTATCAAAAGGGGCCTCTCCTTAACAAGGGGTTAAGTCTCAGCACTATGAAGCTATCTGCAGCCACTGCAACACGAGTTCCAACCCCTGGCCAGGGAGCTTCCCACAAGGTGCAGCAGACCTCTCCTGTCTCACCTGCTGCTCCCCTCAGCAGTGTATTTCAGTAGACCTGCCTGTTCTGCTCCCCACTCTATCTCTGGTGAATCCTCTCACCTCCCATACCTCTGGCCTACACCCCAGCTCTTGTACACATAAATAAATAAAATCTTTTTTTTTTAAATAAGAATTTATTAACCAGGGGTAATTGTGGAGGAAATGAGCAAAGATGATCAAAAGGTACAAACTTCAGTTATAAAGTAAAAAGATGTGTGGAAAGAATGTATAGCACATAACTATAGCAATAAAACTGTTGCATAGTTGAAGTTTGCTAAGAGAGTTAATCTTTTATTTTTTTTTAAGATTTATTTATTTATACATACAAGCTGGGGTACAGGCTAGAGGCGTGGGGCAGCGAGAAGGTTCACCAGAGACAGAGTGGGGAGCAGAACAGGCAGATCAGAAATACACTGCTGAGGGGAGCAGCGGGCGAGGCAGGAGAGGTCTGCCACACCATGTGAGAATCTTCCCGGCTGGGCGTCGAACTCGCTTTGCGCGCTGCCAACAGCTCCACAGCGCAGTGCTCAACCACTGCGCCCCCAGGGAGGCCCTAAGAGAGTTAATCTTAAAATCTCATCACAAGAAAAGAATTGTGATTATGGGGTGGTGATGTAACTATAATTGGTGATGGTAATTAGATTTATTGTGGTGGTCAATTCCCCATTTCCACAAATATTAAATCATTATGGCATGCCCCTGAAACTAATTGAATGTGTGAATACTAAGAGTTAGAACCCTGTTTAAATGAGATTGGGAGGCTATAAAGAGAGTGCCCATGTGTGTAGAAATCAGCAAACTGGGCCTCCCTGGTGGCGCAGCGGTTAAGTGCTGCATTGTGGAACTCTAGGCAGCAGCGATGCGAGTTTGACGCCCAGCCGGGGAGATTCCCACATGGAGCGACAGACCTCTCCTGCCTTGCCCGCTGCTCCCTTCAGCAGTGTATTTCCGTGTGTTCTGCTCCCCACTCTATCTCCGGTGAACCCTCTCGCTGCCCCAAGTCTCTGGCCTGTACCCCAGCTTGTATGCATAAATAAATAAATCTTTTTTAAAAAATAAAAAGAAACCAGCATGCCTTGCTTTTTCCTCTACTTCCTGCAGTTGGATGGAAGCCAGGAGAAGGTTCTCCAGAGGTTATGTAGGGGATTGTCAGCCTTGGATTGAGGAAATGCATTCCAGTCTGCCCTCTCTTCTGTTGTTTGTGTCTAAATAAACCCTGTTCATGGTTGCAATAGCTACTTGCTTTTGTTTGAGGTCAACAAATGATACATGTCAACTGTATTTCACTAGAGGTTAAATGGTTAGAGGTTAAAAAAAATTTTACCAAGTGCCAGGCAATGTGCTCTTATATGTGTACTACATGCCCCCTTGAATACTCACAATAATCCCGTGAAAGGCAGTGGGGTGCCTGAGCTACTTCAGAGTTATGCTGCCCAATTCAGATTCAGGCTCGTGTATTAATTCAGTTTTTACCTTCTGCATTTTATGATGTTTTGACATTTTGGAGCCTTGCTAACGCTGGAGAACTGCCTCTCCCAAGGCTGATTCCTAGGAACAGTAAAGAACCACCTCCAGCACACCTAGCCTATGCAAACCAGTCAATTTAAAGCCCAAACTCCCAACCACCTCCTTTATCTAACTCTCACACCCAAGTCAATGTTCCTCCTGCCCACGTCACTTCCGGCCAGAATCACTTTGGGCCAGATACAGAGAACTAAAGACTACCCCGGAACCTGGAGACTGCTGAGATTATTCGAAGCAGCCAATGCTTAATTGTTTACCTTGCTTCTCTCAATCCTCTCTCCTCTAACCACAGTATGGGTTTTTGTCCATGCTTTCCCCTTGCTCTTCTGTCATCTTCTAGCTTACCTGGTACTTGCCCACATGGTCCTGTGTGATGTGCCCCTCTTTTTGGAAGCTGTAAGTCGGTCTTCCTCAGACAGTTGTCTTTATCCTACTATTCCTAATTCAAATAAAATCCTGGGTTACTTTTTATAACAGCTCAACCCCTTACTAGTTGTGTGACCCTGACCTCAATGTCTTTCTACCTCCAAAATGGGGATAACATGGCCTTCCTGGTGGCGCAGCGATTAAGCACTGCGCTGTGGAGCTGTTGGCAGCAGCGACGCGAGTTCGAAGCCCGGCCAGGGAGATTCCCACATGGTGCGGCAGACCTCTCCTGCCTCGCCTGCTGCTCCCCTCAGCAGTGTATTTCCTTCGATCTGCCTGTGCTGCTCCCCACTCTGTCTCTGGTGAACCCTCTCACCACTCCACGCCTCTGGCCTGTACCCCAGCTTGTATGCATAAATAAATAAAATTTAAAAATAAATAAATAAATAGATAAAATGGGGATAACAATAATACCAGCTTAAAAAGTATAGGGAAAAGGAATGAAAGACATTCAAATGGGAAAAGGAAAGAAAGAACCAATATCAATGGGTGTTTTATTAACTAGCTGATCAAGTTTGGCTCTTTCATTGTCTTTCAGTTATTTTACTACTGTGTAAGTTGAGGAAAGCTGAGAACTGACAGAAATGCATTTTTTTTTTTTCTTAAACAGCAAAAGCTTATTTCTCACAGTTTTGGAGATGAGAAGTCCAAGGTCAAAGTGTTGACAGAGACAGTGTTTGATAAGAGCCCACTTATTGGTTGGCAGCCTGATACTTCCTCATTGTGTCCTCATAGGACACAGAGCAGAGACCCAATATTCTTGTCAATAGAAATGCAAAATGTGGGCCTCCCTGGTGGCGCAGCGGTTAAGCGCTGTGCTGTGGAGCTGTGAGCAGTGGTGATGAGTTCAACGCTGGGCCGGGAAGATTCCCCCATGGCACGGCAGACTTCTCCTGCCTTGCCGGCTGCTCCCCTCAGCAGTATATTTCTGTCGATCTGCCTGTGCTGCTCCCCACTGTCTCTGGTGAACCCTCTCGCCACCCCACACCTCTGGCCTGTACCCCAGCTTGTATGCACAAATAAATAAATATTAAAAAAAAAAAGAAATGCAAAATGTGTCTGGTAAAAGGCAACTGACCGACTTGAGCATTTTTGCCATTTTGCATTTCAGCGTTCCTTTCGCAGTGCAACTGGTAGCACTTTCCTTTTAGCCACTTATAACATCTTTGTGGTTGTCTTTCAATGAGTTTAATCAAGTCTTGGCCAATGTTCACTTACACCCCTTTAAGAGTCATCATTTTACCTTTATGGAAAATGATTCTTTAATGTTCTTCCAAGATATCCACCAATTCATTGAACACAACCAGGTGAACTACATTTGCAGAAGTTTGTCTCATAGATGATTTGAGTAGAGTCTCAGCTTTACCTTGGATCTGAGAGGGAAATCCCAAGTAACAATAGAACTTTAACTCTGTTTCACTATTTTCTTTCTCTCTACTAAGTTTGTGGTTTTCAGTTTCTGGTTTATTTACGTCAATAAGTCATTTCCTTTTAGTAGTGGGGAATCTGATTTCTACATCGGAATATTTAAAGGTCTCTGTAAGTGGATAAATGGATTATAGAGATCTAAATTCTGTTGGAGAGGCAGAAAATCTGGATTATTCGTCTTTTTATTTGTCTATTTGAGCTTAAACCAGTTAAGAATTTTATGCCCACCAGGAAGGAGATCAGCTCTTTGATATCTAGACCAGTTTTTGTGTTTTTGTGTTCTTGAATTTCTTCTTGATCCTTGGTTAAAGTTGTAGGTCTGAAGCTGTAGATCTGTCTGTCTCTATGTCTTTAATAAAGGTCTTTGTCTCCTATTGGGTATGTGCATAAAGTTCTCCTATCTTAAGAGGACAATAATAAATTAGATGATGAAGTATATTAAAGAAAAAGATCTCTTCTGAATTGCTTCTAGAGATTTTGAATAAATGATTATAAATTGTCCTAAAATTTTGATAAATTGTGATAATACTTTAACTTTATGATAAGTAAAAAAAACATTTTTATAGACACTCAAAATGTTTTAAGAATCCAAGGGCACATAATTAAGACAAAAAGAACAAAGGTTCCTTATTTATGAGAGAGTTAATGTTCTTTATAATCCGATTGACTTCGTTTATTTATAAATAAAATATTTAAATAAGATAATTATCATCACTTTATAGGCACCCAGTTTCCTTAATTGAATGTCTCAACCTCCTATGATAATTTTTCAGAAATTCTCCCTTCCCAAAGCAAAACTTGAAATGTCAAGCTATCTGATTTGCTGAAAACTAACTTTGAGATGTCCTATAGGATTCCTGCAAAATCACAAGTTCTTTCATTTTTTAAAAAGACATGCTAGAAATAATTAGATTTGCTTGAAGAGTTGAATGGGATGAGTTGTCAAATCTTTTTGACATCTGAGATGCCAACTTGCTCTAGGTTAGTTTTGTATAGGGAAATTGTCATATATAAACACTTTAAGTGTAAATATTTGTAAGATGTTATGTATATAAATATATTTAGTTGTTTTATGGGACACTCCTGGGATAATGACTTTGCTCTCTATGTCTTCTCTCTTAATAATTAAGAAAGAAAACAGTTTTACTCTCAAGGAGAACACTTTCATGAACTAGTTCTTCTATGAACTAGAGCTCTTACAAAACAACCCTGTCAAGTTTTTCTGCTTACATTAAATCCTTTGCCTGAAGATATTGGCATGATGATATAGCATATCAGTCATGAGCACAGATATTATTTAAAAGATTTAGTGGCTGGGCCTCCCTGGTGGTGCAGGGGTTTAAGTCTCAGCGCTATCAAGCCGTCGCCAGCCGCTGCAGCATGAGTTCGATCCCGGCCAGGGAGCAGACCCACATGGCACAGGAGACCTCTCCTGTCTCGGTTGCTGCTCCCCTCAGGAGCGTATTTCAATAGATCTGGCTGTTCTTCTCCCCACTCTGTCTCTGACGAATCCCCTCAACCCACATACCCCTGGCCTATACCCCAGTTCTTGTGTGCATAAACAAAATAAAATAGTAATAATAAATAAGATTTATTGGCTGCTGACTTCCTTCTCCAACTTGAATCTAGCATGCTCTCGGCCAGTAGGTCTCAGCTGGGACACATATAGATGTAGAGCTTAGAAATCTGTACATCTGTAAGATGACTAGACCTGATCCTGACTTACCGAACCTTTACTTAATATTCTTGTTATAATCTCAAGATTGGTATAGATCTCAAGATTTTTCCCTTTATGCAAATTTTGTTCATTCATTTTAAAAAAGATTTATTTATTTATGCATACAAGAACTGGGGTGTAGGCCAGAGGTGTGGGGTGGTGAGAGGATTCACCAGAGACAGGGTAGAACAGGCGAATCTACTGAAATACACTGCTGAGGGCAGCAGCGGGAGAGACAAGAGAGGTCTGCTGCACCGTATGGGAATCTCCCTGACCGAGGATCGAACTTGTGTTGCAGTGGCTGCGGATAGCTTCATAGGCTGAGTCTTAACCTGTTGGGCCACCATGGAGGCCCTGTTCATTCATTTTTATGACCAGATGTAACATTTACTTAATTCCCTGAAAACAGACATAATCATTATTGCTAGGGATATTTGGCCTAAATTATATTCTTTTGGCGATGGCTTGATTATCTTTCTTTTGCACACCAAAAGCATCCCAAACGTCCTTATCAATTTCCTGATTCTTATGATAAATGCATCAGCTCTTGGACATTGGCAAAGTTTGGTAGTGCACGAAACCAGCCACCTCATGTCACTGCCATCTCCAATACCCTGAGGCTTGCCTGAAGACCCCGCAATAAGGCACAGGTCAGAGTTCGCGTTTTCAACAAAGGATAGTCTCAGAGCTTCTTGGAGAATGATGTAATAGATACTTTAAACTATTGACAATCTGAGCTGAGCTGATATGGCTTGGATAAGCTTTAGTCTCTGCCAGTGGAGTGAATGAGCGTTTCCAGGATTCAAGGGCTTCTGGAAGGGCCAAGGCCAGAGCCAGCAGAGCAAGGATTAATCCCACAGGATTACCGAAACCAGACAAAGACAACACAAAAAAAGAAAATTACAGACCAATCTCCCTAATGAATACTGATGCAAAAACATTTAATAAAATCTTGGCCAAAAGGATCCAACAATGGATCCATAAAATAATACACCACGACCAAGTGGGATTTATCCCAGGGGCACAAGGATGGTTCAACATCCGAAAATCAATCAATGTAATCCAACACATCAACAAAAAGAAAAATAAAGACCATATGATCATATTGATAGATGCTGAGAAAGCATTTGACAAAGTATAACACCCATTTATGATAAAAGCCCTTGAAATCCTTGGGATAGAAGGAACATACCTCAACATAATAAAAGTCATATACGACAAACCCACGGCCAACATTATACTCAACGGTGAGAAGTTGAAGGCCTTTCCCCTAAGATCAGGCACAAGGCAAGGATGTCCACTCTCACCATTACTTTTCAATATAATACTGGAAGTCCTAGCCAGAGCAATCAGACAAGAGAAAGACATTCAAGGGATCCAAATAGGAAAGGAAGAAATTAAACTGTCTCTATTTGCAGACGATATGATAATATATATACAAAACCCTAAAAACTC